>QFDX01002351.1:0-15766 GCA_003315875.1 Lactifluus piperatus | reverse complement strand
TTCCCCAAGGGGTCCGTGAATGTTGAAACACGTCTGGTAGAGTTTGACTCTGACGTGGGGGTGAGATTGAAAGGTGGGACCGCTCCAAGAAAGTTTGAATGGGCTGTTCAAAAAGTGTAGGTAAATGAGAATTAAATAATTACTTTTGACGGGGTACAGTGCTGCACTATACTATGATGCTTCACACTGCTTAGCTGTGCGGGACGAGGACTTGAGAAATATCATGGAGACGAAGGAAGGAACGCTGATATGTGACTTGAGTACTAACGCAGTACTACTAGTAACGGGCGGTAATCATCGCCCTTAGAACATGACCGTGCTTGAACAACGGGGATGATGAGTTGCACTGACATGACATGCAACAATGAGCATTGGAGCGCTACGTAGGCGGCTATGTAGGGCAGACGGTATGCTGAACAGATTTCCGGAAGATAGAGAACTATTCGGCAACGTTCGATCCACGTACTTTTCTACACTTGGTCACAGTGCGTAGACTGAGACCAAGGCGGCAGAACCCACACACCCTGACTGTCCCACGTAGGGCAATGTTGAGCATTTGATGCGTAATTTCCGCACGATAACCTGCATGATTTACCAGTCCATTCCGAGTCAGTGACAGAACAATGTGCTCAACGTACCGCCACTCAGCATTGCACGGTGATTCAAGTCGCAGGCACAGCGTTGACATCAGGTGCCTGACATCTTCGAGTTCACTGGAAGCCCCAATGAGGTTTTCAGTACGTATGGATCATTCTATTATTGGACGCGTGGCAACTCAGATGGAGTGAATTCTAGGCCAAAATGGAATATTGTACTGGAGGCACTGGCAGCACAGGAGGATAATTGTCGCATCACTGCAGCCCTGCACAACTAATTACTGTATACGGAAGGAACTCAGCACCCGATTGCCGAAGGTTGGCTCACCTTCACCGCGTACGTGTACTAATAATAGAACAACAAACCATAACGTTAGTCGAATACGACATAAAATCACCCATGACGCAGCCTGTCCAGGCTTTGGAGCAAGTAATACGATGTCAGGCCATTCGTGACGTTGGATAAATAACAACTGTTTACTAAAACTCGAAATCTAACGCAATGAGTGAAGTGACAGCAATGCAATTTTCCGAAACCTGACAACGGTTAATGCGTTAACGACTAGGCCTAATTTAGCGGGGCACGAGATGAGGGGGCACCTAGCAAGACCGGCAACTCGGCACTCAAACTTTCGGGGAAAGCAAATCTTCTCGGACAGCATACAATAAGTGGCGATGAGTGTGCGTCAGATAAGGGAGTTGTGTCTGTGCTAATAAGAGGCCAGGGCACACCTGCACATGAACATGCACCGCCGCGCGGAGAATAGACCTACTACAGGAGGGCGCTATATAATAACCATGGGCGCGACGAGCATAAATACGTACACACTAACCTAAGCGCCCCCAAATCGCTGCTTTCCAACCTGCCACATTGTCATCTACGCTATGGGCAACAGCCAAAGTCAGAACCATTCGCCGAACCCCATCCAGAAGATCCCTCGCAAGATTGCAGCCAAGTTCCCACCACCGTCGCTACGAGGGACCCCAAAAGACTCTGGTTATCAGTCAGGTTCTGCCAGCTCAGTCGGAACAGCGTCCAAAGGGGCACGCCTGACCGACCCAGCAGGTGCGACCGTTACCAACGCCGTTGCCAGCGCCGGCACTGAACCAGCCCGTACACCACGGGCCGAGCCGGCGCCGGACACCGCAGAGGGAGCTCGCGACGCGCCGGCGCTGCCTACCCGAAGCGCTGAAACTGTATGTCGCAATGATTCTATTTATGGTATAAAACCGACCCTGATTATCCTGTTTTTGCGCCCCTACGCCTTAATGCATGCTCCTTATCTTCGTTTAGTCACTTAAGCCTCCATCAAAGATGCCAAATGCCCAGCCAGTTGTCCCGTGTCAGGTAATTTCTTGTTTTCTAATCAATGTAAATTCTGCTTCTGAAAATAGTAATCACCAGTACCGCACCGGCAGGACACTAGGCAGCGGAACGTATGCAATTGTGAAGGAAGCGGTCCATATCAAAACAGGGAAATATTATGCTTGCAAGGTGATCAACAAGAAGCTTATGGAGGGTCGTGAGTTCATGGTGCGCAGTCCATATGTAATCGCGCCTTGGCCGCATGCGCAATCGGGCTTGTTGTGGCGTGATATCTGACAATAAGCTAGGTCCGCAATGAGATCGCAGTCTTGAAGCGCGTGTCCAGCAATCATGCGAATATTGTCACACTACACGACTACTTTGAGGCGAGTATGTTCATTAAGCCCCCCGAGTTGACCTCTGACCGGCAACACAGACCGCCAACAACTTGTACCTTTGCTTTGACCTGTGCACTGGTGGCGAGCTATTTGACAGGATATGTGCCAAGGGCAACTACCATGAGCCGTATGTGGAGTGTTTATACTTTGCGGTTTTTTTTAACCCACTATCCAGCGACGCGGCCGACCTGGTGCGCACGATCATGAAGGCCGTACAATACATCCACGAGAGTGGTATTGTTCATCGTGACCTCAAACCCGAGAATTTACTTTTCCGGACACCTGCTGAAGATGCGGATATTATGGTTGCCGATTTTGGGTTAAGCCGCGTTATGGAGGAGGAGCGATTCCACCTGCTCACAGAAATTTGTGGGACTCCAGGCTACATGGCCCCCGAGATTTTCAAGAAGAGTATGTGACCTTTGCGGGCAGATCGCATGACCCAACGACTGACGAATTATCATATTGGATAGCGGGTCATGGCAAACCAGTTGACATATGGGCAATGGGTGTTATCACATATTTCTTACTGGCTGGCTATACGCCATTTGACCGCGAGAACCAGCAACAAGAGATGCAGGCTATTATCGCAGGGGATTACAAATTTGAGCCAGGCACGTTCTGCTATTATTACACCCTACACCCTATCTCACCTGTGATGAACAGAGGAGTACTGGGAAAATGTGTCCGAAACTGCGAAAGATTTCGTCAGGTCATGTCTAACAGTGGATCCTGCGCTGCGCCCACCCGCCTCTGAGATGTTGAAGCACGGGTGGCTTGCGGACGACAAACCTCACTTCGTTCCCGACCCTGGCAGCCCATCTGGCAGCCCCACAGACCTTCTTCCGCACATCATCCAGAAACGACTAGACGCAAAGGCTCGGTGTAAGTCCCTGATACATCTACCCCTCTTTTAAGGTGTGATGCTCATGCGATTCCGTGTTTGCAGTCCGCCGCGTTGTGTTGGGAATTACTGCAATGAAGCGCATGTCCACACTCGCAACGCTTTCTGCCTCTGCGGCGGGCGAGCTCCAGGAGAACATCCTCAAATACAAGGAGGAATCTGAGAAGGAGAACGTTGACGAGGTACGTTCGCTTCTTTTTTTGTGATGTTTTTGAGTATCCCAAAGCAGCAACTGCAGGGACGGGAGGTATTACATCATCACAACCAAGAGGACAATGGAGAGTCAGGTGACCAGCAGGACCTTGAATCCGCGGTTACAACCATGTCGGTGCATGACACGTAAACCGGGGGGTGTACCCACCAGTAAATCGACGTCGCGGTAACAACACGTCAGTCAATATTGTCACTGTCATGCAATGGTCTGCATCTCTGGGCTTTACAATATTTGTAGTCGTACACTTTATTTCTTTGTTGCATATCTTGCTTATGACGAGCCGTAACGATTGCGAATGCCTGTTCTTCAATACCGCTTAGATTTGGAAAGATGTATCTATCTGGCCCTAGGACGGATAGATTGGAGGTACAGAACTGTTTACTGTAGCCCCAAACGATCGATGCACCTCAAGTGAGATTGCCGACAATCGGACGAGCCACCGGGTCCCACGAGCACGTTGATTTGAAATCTTACGATCGCCGGACGCTTTCCCCCACACTTACACTTATACAGTATAGTACGGAAGTCTCCTACACCTCAGTCTCTTTCTTCAAGGACTGAGGTCCGTACAGTTCGATTCCTCATAACGCATGCTCCTCAAGGACCTCAACTTGTGTCTGTGCAAATGAGAGGCCAGGGCACACCTGCACATGAACATACACTGGCGCACGGAGAATAGGCCTGCTACTACACAGTACAGGAGGGCGCTATATAAGAGCCATGGGTGCGACGAGCATATGAAATACGTACACACTTACCTAGCGCCCCAACTCACTGCTTTCCAACTTTGCCACATTGTCATCTATGCTATGGGCAGCAGGGAAAGTCAATCGCCCGATCCTACCCAGGAGCTCCCTCGTAAGATTGCAGCGAAGTTCCCACCACCGTCGCTACGAGGGACCCAAAAAGGCTCTGGTTATCAGTCAGGCTCTACCAACTCAGCCGGAACAGCCGCCAAAGGGGTATGCCCGACCGACCCAGCGGGTGCGACCGTTACCGACGCCGTTGCCAGCGCCGGCACTGAACCAGCCAGTACACCACGGGCCGAGTCGGCGCCGGACATTCCAGAGGGTGCTCGCGACGCGCCGGCGCTGCCTACCCGAAGCGCTGAAGCCGTATGTCGCAATCGCAATGATTTTATGTTATAGTATAAAGCACGACCCTGATTATCCTGTTTTTGCGACCCTCACGCCTTCATGCACGCTCCTTATCTTCGTCTTAGTCACTTAAGTCTCCATCAAAATCAAAGATACCAAATGCCCAGCCAATTCTACCGTGTCAGGTAATTTCTTGTTTTCTAATTAATGTAAATTCTGCTTCTGAAAATAGTAATCACCAGTACCGCACCGGCAAGATACTAGGCAGCGGAAAATACGGAGTTGTGAAGGAAGCGGTCCATATCAAAACAAGGAAATATTATGCTTGCAAGGTGATCAACAAGAAGCTTATGGAGGGTCGTGAGTTCATGGTGCGCAGTCCATATTGTTATCGCGCCTTGGCCGCATGCGCAATCGGGCTTGTTGTGGCGTGGCGTATATCTGACAATAAGCTAGGTCCGCAATGAGATCGCAGTCTTGAAGCACGTGTCCAGCAACCATGTGAATATTGTCACACTGCACGACTACTTTGAGGCGAGTATGTTCATTAAGGCCTCGGAGTTGACTTCTGACCGGCAACACAGACCGCCAACAACTTGTACCTTTGCTTTGACCTGTGCACTGGTGGCGAGCTATTTGACAGGATATGTGCCAAGGGCAACTACCATGAGCCGTACGTGGCGAGTTTATACTCTGCGGTTTTTTTTAACGCGCTATGCAGCGACGCGGCAGACCTGGTGCGCACGATCATGAAGGCCGTACAATACATTCACGAGAGTGGTATTGTTCATCATGATCTCAAACCCGAGAACTTGCTTTTCCGGACACCTGCTGAAGATGCGGATATTATGGTTGCCGACTTCGGGTCAAGCCGCATTATGGAGGGATCCCACCTGCTCACAGAAATTTGTGGGACTCCAGGCTACATGGCCCCCGAGATTTTCAAGAAGAGTATGTGACCTTTACGGGCAGATCGCATGACCCAACGACTGACGAATTATCATATTGGATAGCGGGTCATGGCAAACCAGTTGACATATGGGCAATGGGTGTTATCACATATTTCTTACTGGCTGGCTATACGCCATTTGACCGCGAGAACCAGCAACAAGAGATGCAGGCTATAGTTGCAGAGGATTACAAATTTGAGCCAGGCATGTCCTACTATTACACCCTACACCCTATCTCACCTGTGATAAACAGAGGAGTACTGGAGAGATGTGTCCGAAACTGCGAAAGATTTCGTCAGGTCATGTCTAACAGTGGATCCTGCGTTGCGCCCGCCCGCCTCTGAGATGTTGAAGCACCGGTGGCTTGTGGATGACAAACGCACTTCGTCCCCGACCCTGTAAGTCCCTGATACATCTACCCCCCTTTTAGGGTGTGATGCTCATGCGATTTCTGCCTCTGCGGCCGGCGAGCTCGAAGAGGACATCCGCAAATACAAAGGAATCTGAGAAGGACAACGTTGACGAGGTACGTTCGCTGCTTTGTCATGTTTTTGAGTATCGCTAAGCAGCAACTGCAGAGACGAGAGGTATTACATCAAAGAACCATGGAGATTCACGACCAGAAGGAGGCTGCTGGCCTTGAATCCGCGGTTAAAACTATGTCGGTGCATGACACGTAAACCGGGTCGCGGTAACAACACGTCAGTAAACATTGTCACTATCATCCAATGGTCTGGTTGTTGCATCTCTGGGCTCTACAATATCTGTAGTCGTACACTTTATTTCTTCGTTGCATATCCTGCTTATGACGAGCTGTAACGATTGCGAATGCCTGTTCTTCAATACAGGTGCCCCGAATTATGCTGCGCAAATATCATAAAAAGTCCAACCAGAACTAGGTTTGGGGAGATGTATCTATCTGGCCTTAGGGCGGATAGATTGAACTGTATAGCCCTAGCCCCGCCCCGCAAGTGAGATTGCCGACCGTCGGGCCAGACCTACGAACCGCCGGGTCCCCCGCGCACGTTGATTTGAAATCTTACGATCACTGGACGCTTTCGAATTTCCCCTCACGCTTATAGTACGGTAGTCTCCTACCCCTACACCTCAGTCTTTTTCTCCAAGGACTGAGGTCGGTACAGTACAATTCCTGGTACGCATACTGTACTTCCTCAAAAAACATACATTTTTGGAGCACCAACTTGAACCAAAAAACACAATTTGCCACCATACGACCTGTTTCATAACGCGTACTCCCTCATAGCACATACCCTCAGATATCCCCCGAGGGGGTATGTGTTATCAGGAATTCTACTGTCCTTAGTTTTATCTTCGCTTAGTCACCCTTTACTAGCTTTACTGATATTATCAGGATCTGGCCATTTGTCATTCCTTCCTACAACTCCGATTACCATCATTGCGACATATGGCAACCCCGCACCACGGCACCACCGAGATGCCCAAGGTCCAGGGTTCCGCTTTCGATGCATCGATGTTGTCATGCTTCAAATCGAAAAGTAATTGTGGTTTGTCAATTCAACATTTCTACTCGAGTATCTTGATCTCGACAAGTCGAGCTAAGCCCGATTTGGCTGGGGTATCTGTCATTTCACCGAGCAATATCCGATTAGACTGTGTAACTGACACCATGATGCCGCTCCGCAATCTCAACCAACTGATCCCCGAACAAACCAACTTGATCCGAGGCAGTCCGTAGTAGTTTCAACACACAATTTACATTTCTTCCCTCTTCAAGCTCCCCAAATTTCCGTATTGTATGTGACTTATTGCGTGGGACGTTATCCTGAATCCTGAAGCTTGAAACTTGGAGGCTGGAGCGCTGAAGGGTCTACCAATGCCGGTTTGGACTCACTTGTGTTATTGACTTCAGCTAGTCTCGGTTCCAGACGTCCTATCACTCACGGAACGATCCGACTGGCGTCGAATCGGAGTGTGAAAAAGAGTGAACGCCGTTCGTTGTCGGACGTCTGGTGACTTTTGTTCGAGCGGGTGTGGGTAACTGATCACGAGACCTTGATGTTGTGTCACGAGACCTTGATCTCGGAAAACGTGCGCGCACGCGACGTTGCTCATGTCCGCTCCTCTTGATCCTCTCACCATCGCTCGGGAGTCTGCCTCAAAGACTTGGAAATACAACTCCATCGCAACCCGACGCAACACTTAGGACGTGCTGGGAGAGCTGGACAGCCAGCCACCATGGTCCTTCTGGTTGAACCTTTGGTGTATAAGTTGGTGAAGTCGAAGAGTAATGCGGATCAAGACGAACACGACGAACACGAGGAGGAGGAGGAGGACGGGGAATCTGATGCCGAACCAGCCGGGAGTACTGATCCCACTTACCGGAAGAAAGTGGAGGATGGAATGCGAAAATGGCTGGAGGCAACCACATGTCGTCGAATCATCGCAGATGCGTACTTCAACAATCCACCTCGTACAACAGGTATGCCATTTGTTATCCACACCTTTCATCATCTCACACTTTTCAGAATTAACTGCCCCTTGTTGTGATCTCCGCGTGCTCAAGAAAATTGGCAACGGCGATGGTCAATTGTCAGAAGCTGAAGCCCAGATCTTGACTCTCTACAATCGAATCACCTCCCGTGAACTACCAGCCACTCAGGAGAGTAAGGACAAGATGAACAATGGAGGAGAGAGCAGTGGTGAAGATCAGGTCAACAATTTGGCTGTGCCACAAACCAACAAACAAACTTGAAGGCGTCCTGGTCCTCGTCGGAAAGAGCATTTGGAGGCCTGTCGGAATGTGCTATTGAACTGGCACCGCAGAACTTGGCATACCGAGTTCAAGGACTGTGCGTGGGGTCCGAATGTCCTGTTACCAGACAATTTGCTGACAAAAATTGCAACACATGCACGAATTCGCACTCTGCATGACATCAAGGAGGAGATACCAGAGTGGAACTGGGCCGATGAATATGGTGAGGGATGTCCTCAAAACCTTGGAGCCCATTGACAGGTCCTGGCACGAGGAGAATGAGCGGAAGAAACTCGAGAACAAAGCCAAACGCGCCAAGGTCTCAGCGGAAAAGAAAGCCATATGCGATCAAGAGCGCCTCGCAATGGCACGAGAGGCGACGGCCCAACGCAGGGCCTCGACTTCTCGTCCGGTACTCCAACCGCTGACGTGAGCTCGGGAACATTCCAGCTGATTGCCCACAGGAAAAGTGGGAGGTTGAGATGTAGTTTTTCCATCAGATCGAGGATCTGGAGCACTCGTTTGGAGATGTCACCAGTGGCCTGTAGGAGTTGCCGGCATCGTTCAGTCTGTCGGATGTGCGGGTCAGAAGATGGAGTTCGTTCGTGTATGCTAAACAAAAGTTCGTCAGGTTCTGAATCCAAGGCGCTGCTGTCAGAACTGAGGGTGGGCATGTCAGGGCGAAGTCAGGTTGAAAGTCTGGACGCGTGTAAGTTATAATACATAAGTTATAATACATAGAATTCAGACGCGTCAAGGTCTCGTGATCAGTTATCCACACCCACTCAAACCAAAGTCACCAGACGTTCTATCACCATAATCTTTCATTGTTTTTCGCACTCCGCTCGGATCTCCGCTGGTGATAGAACGTCGGGGTACGAGACTAGACTTCAGCCACATAGCTAGGACCGGTTCATAACATAGCCTTGTTATTACTACGTCCTTACCGGCACCTCCGAGGTCCTCGGCCGCGGCGGTTACGGGCTCGCTACCTTTCTTCATCTTTGCTATCTATTCAGTGGAGACATAAGATCTGCATGACATCCGACGCTGTTCTTGCTTGCTAAAATGTCGTCGAAGTTTTCAAGGACTGACCTGGAAATGGTAATTCTCTTCCCCAAAATGGATATAGCCAAGTTCGCCAATCTATCTGCTCGTCTTCTGACTTAGTCAACCAGTGCCAATCTTAGTCAAAATCCGTTAGTCTCTCATCTTTCCGGATGTATCAGTCCAGCGACTACCAACTTCTCCCTCCGTGATGGTCGCACCTACGTTGTTAAAAGCTAGGCTGCCCAAATGCGGTTTCTGGTCTATCGCACCCCCAACTGTGCTCCCCGCATAGCACAACCACGATGTCTGCGCTATTTCACGGCACATTATTCGCTCTCTTCGTTCGCGCTATCCTCGGTCCGACGTACTTTTCCCATCACGACGAGATTGCCGCACCCAACGTCTATCCAAGAACAGTTAAAAAGAAACAGTCGTCTCTAACGACTCTTGGCCGTGCGGTTGAAGACCACGACGATCCACTAAATGCTCGCGGGCGTGGCTTTGGCTCATACGATGAACGAGAAGCACATGCAACTCGGCCGGCGGCTGCTCAGTCTTCTACCACAATGGTATTGGTAGGGGAATTGCCAAAGCCTGCAAAAGAAGAAGGGTCCGATTTCCACCTAGTCACCTGGTATGGACCGAATGACCCAGAAGTACGTCAAAGTTATCAACCCATCCAGGTCACTTTATTGATCTTTCCAAGAACCCAGTCAATTGGTCGCATCTCAAAAAGTCATGGGTCATGTTTCAAGTCTGCCTCTTGACCTTCACCGTCTACATCGGCTCTGCAGTATATACTGCTGGCATTAGAGATGTTTCTCAGGAATATCATGTCAGCTCTGTCGCTGCGACTCTCGGGCTTACATTGTTCGTAGCCGGATATGGAATTGGTACGTCATTTCGATGTCTCCAACTGCTCTCTTCTCAAGTATCTAATTCGTTGGGTAGGGCCTATGCTTTGGTCTCCAATGAGCGAAATGCCCTATATTGGCCGCATGCCTATCTACCTCCTTACACTATTCCTATACATTGTCCTTCAAGTCCCCACAGCACTAGCGAAAAACTTCGGCATGCTTTTGGCATTCCGATTCGTTACTGGTTTTGTAGGCTCACCAGTCCTTGCAACGGGAGGTGCAACTGTGGCAGACATATACGTTCCCAAAAAGCGAGCATATGGCATCACAATCTGGGGCGCCTTCGCAGTGTGTGCCCCTGCTATGGGCCCCATAGTCGGCGGGTTTGCTGCTCACTCTAAGGGCTGGAGATGGACGATATGGGAATTATTATGGCTGGGTGGATTTACCCTTATCCTACTTTTCTTCTTCTTCCCCGAGACATCTTCCTCCAATATCCTTTACCGCCGTGCCAGGCTTATTCGCAAAGCGACGGGTGACAATCGATACAAATCGCAATCAGAAATTGAGGCTGAGAGCCTGACCGGACGCGATATCGCCATCGACCTGCTGGTCCGGCCATTCACGCTCAATTTCCAGGAACCCATTGTGCTCTTGCTCAACCTCTACATTGGGCTCATCTACGCGCTGTTCTACCTCTGGTTCGAGTCATTCCCCATTGTATTCATCGAAATCTATCATTTCAGGGAGCAACTACTTGGCCTTGCATTCCTTGGCATATTGGGTGGCGTCATTGTCACTTTACCGCCGTTCTTTTATTATCTCTACAACGTCCAGGAGAAGATGTTTGACGAAAATGGGCAGATGAAACCAGAGAAGCGGATGCCGGTCGCGATCTTTGGTTCATTCTTCGTCCCAGTCAGCTTGCTCTGGTTCGGCTGGACAGCCCGGACTAACATTCACTGGATCGTGCCGATTATTGGATCGGGATTCCTTCCTATTGCAGGGCTTCTGCTCTTTGTGAGTGTTATTCTATCGATCGGATAGGTTTTGCAGCTAACACGGACTTCGCAGAACGCAGTGCTGAATTACCTCGCAGACGCGTACCCAAGATATGCAGCAAGTGTGCTCGCAGGAAACGATCTCGTCCGCTCTGCATTTGGGGCGTCCTTCCCGCTTTTCGGTGCGGCGATGTACCACAACCTCGGTGTTGGGTGGGCGAGCACGCTTCTTGCGTTACTTTCATGTGTATTCATTCCCGTTCCGATTCTCCTGTACTTTTATGGAGAGCGCATACGACTTGCGAGTAAGCATGCGCAGCATCACTGAGAATAGTTGTCTATGTTCGGGGCAAGCCTCGAATAGTAGGAAGGCTTAGCTAACTAGTAGTAGTACATTATATAAAAGCAGTATTGTACCTCCCAAATGGGATATCGGGGCTCATGCCTTCTTCCTAGCGGCCTTCAGCAATTTCCCGGCACTTTTAACGATGTCTATGGGTATATGACTGTTCATTGCAACATCATGCACTGGTAGTAGGATGTACCGTGGAGCGATTTGATTGGCAGTGTACACTTCCGAGTCCTGGAGACTTTGTACTACGCATACGGTGATGATTAAAAGTACCGAACACATGCCCGAAAGAAGCGTACACAATGTATCAAAAGAATCGTCAAATCTTTAGCTATGCATCACACCATTACCTATTGCAGACAGCAGTGCTGCATTATCAGAGTTGACTCTTCTGAGACAGCTGAGGACTACGGCGCTCCAACCGGATCCGGGTCACATATCAGGGTCTCTTCAATCCTGCGGTCAATCACCGAGCGGCAGATCGTAGCCTCCCACCTCCTCACCCACTCTCTTTCCTGCAAGTAGACCACAACCCTTAGACTGTTAAATTGTTCGCCGGGCTGCAAATCATTTGGGGGTTCCTCCCATCGATTCAGTGCATATGCACCACCTGCTACCGTCCAGCGACCACCGTAGAAGCGCATGTACAGCAAAATGAATGGCCAATACATCATGAACAACAGGAACTTCAGCCACTTGTAGGAGAGAAGGATGTGCGAGAGCCACGAATCAGGTCGCACCACCACCTTGTTAGAACGTACTTCAAAGTTGATCGTCACAATTCCATTGTAACCCGTGGATCGAATCGCCATTTGGATCCCACGTCTGAGCTCCTTGAGGTTCCAACCATGGACGACCTGTCGAATCCACATGTCAGTCGGATCGAATTTAGCGCTCAAGTCCGTCTTCGAAGTGGAAGCGTGCCTTTTTGTATATGAAATCCTTGAACAGGAAACTGCTTTGACAATAATTGTCTGCCCACTGGCGTAAGGTCCAGGATGATCTGAGCGCATCTGTCTCTGGCGGTCGTGACCCCGCCGCCGCGCCTGCTCCATAATCCCGTTCGTAGCTTGCAGCATCGTTCGGATGTATCCACGGTGGCAGCCCCCGTGTGGTACATTCTTGCGACCACGAGATGAACTCTCTGATCTGAGCATCGTCTGCCTTGGTCGCGGATCCGGGGATGCCAGTCTCCCGCGCCATGTGGCCCCGATGGACGGGGTCGCCGTCAGCCACGGTCCACTGGGTGACTTGTGACAGGGGACGGTATCCAATATAGAAGCTAAAGTCTGGAACCTTATCCGGCGCTCTTCTACCAGTACAGTGGACCACAAAAGTGGGCGGTATCTCTGCTTCGGAGAGTAGAAAACGATAAAGTGCTTCGCCTGGGGCCTAGAAATGAGTGTCCGTTATTGATCATAGTTGATGCGGTTCACGCACCATCATTGTTCAAATGAGGGTCAAGAGAGATGACCCGGTTACCGGACTCTTGGAGCTGGGCAACATACGGTGTGAATGGTGGGGGTTCCTCAGCTCCCCATGGCACAGGTTCGTTCCCAGGATCGAAGTCGACAGTTGCGTCTCTACCAATATCGTCGAAGGCCGGTGGTGCAGCCGTTTTTGGACCTGTCGCAGGCTCGCCAGCCCACTGCAACACAACAGGCTTATCGGCTTCGGGCATCGTTGTAAATGTGAGTGGAAAGGGTCGATAAGTAAGGAGTAAGGTCAGACACCCGACCCAGACAATTGTTTCCCATTATAAGGGCCCAGCGGCCCCCATCACTGACAAGTGCCAGTGACAGCCAAGTTAAGCGAACGCGCGACCTACCCATATAAGGAAGGTTCCAATGCCTCGAGGGCAATCATCAGACTAAGGTACTGTACTACTGTATACAGTATTGGACGGTGCCAACTACTGTAAGCGGCTTGAGCGAATTTGACGCTCGCCACATCAACTAATTATAATGACATAATCCTTACGGAAGTTCAAGCTGATGGGAGCGCAGGAACATGCGAGTCACCTGGAAGTCCGAAGTCAAGCGTCTCGCTGTGGGATGTTACTGATTCGGGGGTATCTGCAGGGTTTAAAATACATTTCGAGGAGTCTTAAAGTAGGTAAAATTTCCTAGACTGTAACTAGAATCGTTATGATAATAATGAAAACTAACTGAAAGGCGAAAGCATCGTCATGTGGTCAAGAGTGTCACCGCCTGGTTAATTCGTCCTCCGAGCGCAATTACTGATGGAAATCTAGCAATTTGGAAATAATCAGTGATGGGTTGGCTGTGCTTAAGGTATTGATTGGAGCGCAGAGGTGATGGAGACTGCAGAGGGGTCCAGGTGGGGTATAAAGGAGTGAACAAAGTAAGTCTTAGGGGCGATAAAGCAATGGCATCTTCCTATATGGCCTATTGTTCTGATGTCCTAGATGAGCTTGAGGGGGCTGGACCGTCATCGACGAGACAATGAAACGAAGGTGCTCAAGGCAGGGGGATCGTCGGGTCGATTCGGATCGGGGGGTCGTTGGGTGCTCCGTCAGTTCCGTTCCGATCTCAGCCCCTCAAATCACGCCCTCCCGTTCGCCTTGTCTAACGCTATCCCGGTCGAGCATCCACGACGCCACCTCGGCCACGATTCTTTTACGCCTCGGGTCTCACACTTCATGCCTCATTCACATTTCGCTTTCAGCCTTGCTACTTACCATTACACCCGCGATGCTCGCATTTGATAGGTACCAACTCTTTTGTATTTAAAGAGCTAGTACAAGTGCAATGAAGAGTGGGAGCAAAGAGAGCTGCTGAGCTAGCCCCAGTGTCACCCTTCCGTTCTGCGTGCCGTTTGTTAAATCTCTCTCGTGTCTTGTGCTTGTTCCTTCTCGACTCCACCCGAATTCATCCACGTGCCAAGGAGCGCGTATAGTATACAGATAAAGTCTCCTGAAGGTATTCCACGAGGTATTTCTCTAAGCTTTCAGATCGAGGCGGTGCAGTCCCGCAGCCAACACGCCTTCCATGGACGACGCCGATCTGACACTCTCCCTGACTCCAAAGCCCCTTGCTTTCTAAGCCCTCCAACACCCCTCTCCACACTGCCTCCTCGGCCGTTGGCCTACACACGCCCGTTGCGTGCATAGCTCCGTCTAAAACGCGCAACACCGCAAAGGTTACAGGTAGACCCACTATATGTGCCATGGCGGAACCGCGCGCATTGCCGTACGCTGTTAGCATCGGAGTGCTCCTCTGGCAGTGGCGGTTGCGCGCCACGATCTCGTAGTGTAGAAGGACGAGGTCCCGCTCGTGCGGCGTGTAGAACAAGGCGTGCGCGAGGTACAGTGTGAGGGTGTCTTGTCACAGGGTTGCGATGACCCCTGCGGGCGGGAATGCACGGGCGGCAGGGACGAGATCGCCTTCGGGATTCGAAACGCCAAGTTATTGCTCTAGCGCGAGACGAGGAAGGATAGGCCAGTGATCCAGGAGGATTGGCTTGGAAAACTCCAGGGGGCCTATGGTCCCAAAGGAGTGCATCAAAGACGCAGAACCAGGGTATCTAGAAACGTCGTCAATATTAATTCGTTGCAGGGAGGTACAGAGCACATCCACCTCAGTGGCCCTCGCAACATGGTGCGACTCTAAAGAGTTTCCTTTTTCCGCCTAACTCGGCGACCTCGATGATGTGCCCTCAGCGACTTCTTCAATGCAGGAGGGGGTTGCTCGGATATAGGGGACGTCTGGACAGTGAGGGTCTGGAGCTCAACGGAATATTTAGCGATGGAGAGGGCACGCGGATTTTTGACGCAGGGGAGGCAGGTAGGGCATAAGGATGCTTTGTAGGTGCGCTCGTTGAACGACGGAGGTGGAGTATGTATGGGAACAAGACGGCAGAAGGAAACAAGGAGGGAAGGTGATACTGATTTTCGTGGGAAGCGTGAGAGTCCTGGTGTTGGTTGTGTTGATAAAGTGTTGACGATGGCTCTTGCAGGGGAACGAGGCTGAGGACAGGAAGAGAGCCACGACGAGGACCGTAACCAGCAGGGCTCAAGTCAAGAGAATGGTTGACGGTGTGAGGAGGGGTAGCATGTTGGGGTCGCTGATCGAGCGAGTCGTTAATGGCCCGTAGTGTGGAGCTGGGCGCTGAGCGCTGAGCAACGGGAGCAACGGGCAGTACAGTACAGACAACGGACAAGCTTGAGGAGTTGTTGTGCACCGGCAGCGTGGCACCCACCCCTCACCGGCCTCACCGGCCTCACCCCTGCACAGCTCAAACCTAAACACACACCTGGCCTGGCTCGGGCTCGGGCTCGGGCTTAG
>QFDX01002349.1:28735-40067 GCA_003315875.1 Lactifluus piperatus | reverse complement strand
TCTCTGCAAACACTAAGTGATTTGAGCTGCCAGTGAGGAGATATTGGGCAAAAAGGTGATCAAATGGTAAAATATGTATATGTTTTTTTTATGTTCTTTTATGTTTTTTTAATATGTTTTTTTATGCTTTTGTATGTTTTTTTATTTTATCTATCTTATTCTATCTAATCTATCTAATCTATCTAATCTATTTTAAGCATTGATTGATTACTGTGTTTTTTGTCCAGCTCATATGTTGGCTTAGTAATCCTGACTCAGAATTGCCTTTTTAGGAAATCTTAGTCAGAATCAAGCCAACGAAATTGCTAAGATATTGCTCTAGGCAAGCAATGAAAAATATCTCAAAAAAGAAATGAAATCGCCAAGATATCACCCCAGGCAAGCAATGAAAAATATCTCAAAAAAGTAATGAAATCGCCAAGATATCACCCCAGGCAAGCAATGAAAAAGGACCCCAGGAAGAAATGAAATTGCTAACATATCACCCTAGGCAATCAAATAACACACATGTCATTGCATTTGCCTAGGCATTTCATATCATATTTTTACTGGGCTGCAAATAAATGGTTTGGCAGGGCATTGCCTAGAAGTTGTCATTAAAGTGGTAGCTACCACTCGTGAGCTGTCATCTCCTCATAGGGTGATAGGAGTGAAGCATGGAACACATTATGGATCTGCCACATTATGGGCAGCTCCAATTGATACGCCACAGGGGATACTAGTATCCTTTGTTATCTTGAAGGGACTGTACCAGATTGGGATTACTTTGGTTTTCTGGTGGGGCATCTTCAAATTCTTCCCTTTGAGCCATACATATGATCCTTCTTTGAATTGCGCTTCTGGGGTTCCTGACTTCTCCGCAGTTCGGTTCAAGGCTTCTATCGCTTGCTCCCTTCTTTCTGTCATGATCCTCACTCGTTCCTCGGCTGATTCATTTGGAGTCTGCGGTGTTGTTCCTGGATTTAGAGTGACGTCATATCCCAATAGGATTTGATTGGGTGATAAGCCTGTGGTGGAGTTCCTCTGGTTATTGTGTACTGCTGAAGCAAGCGCTAGCCAGTAAGTCCAGTCTTCGGGGGCCGATGAGGTGACAAGTTGCAAGTATTGTTCGACCCATTGGTTCTTTCATTCCGATAAGCCATCCGTTTGAGGGTGAAATGCTGTTGATAAGTTCTGCCTGATTCCCAGTCACGCTGCCAGTGCCCTCCCGAAGTGGGAGGTGAAGTGTGTGTCCCTATTGCTGATAACCTTATTTGGCAGTCCAAACCATCGATAGACATGATCCAGATATAGCTGGGCAATTCCTAGTCCTGTGATCTTTGTGCTGCAGGGCAGAAATATGGCCGCCCGTGAGCATCCTTGGTCTACAATGGTTAGTATGGCGTCTTGCCCTTTGACTTCTGGAAGTCCCGTGATTAGGTCCATGGCTACCCGTTGGAATGGTTGTGTGCCCTCCTTGGTGGGTATCTGGTATACTGGGGTCTTTCTCTTGTGGGTCTGAATCTTGTTCTGTTGGCATATGGTGCATCCTTTTACATAATCCTTGATCCATTGGTTCATTCCCAGCCAGTAATATCGTTCCGCGACTTTCCTGAGGGTTTCATCTCTGCCTGGGTGTCCTGCACTGGGGTGGTTGTGCATTAAATTGAGGATTCCGCGTTTTACTTCCTGGATGTTTGGTACAATAATCTTTCCTGTATCCACCGGGGTGTTGGGGCTTGTGGTAGTGGCTACCTTGAATTTTTCTGTGGGTAGGATGGTTATGTTCTGATTATCCTCTTTCCCCTGGTCCACATCTGGGGGCCATGAGAGGAAGTCTGGTGGTATGTTGGTTTTCCCTGGGATGTATAGGATGTCAAAGTCGTATTCCTGGAGATCTGCGTGCCACCATGTGGTTTGTCAGTTCAGGTTCTTTGGTGACTTCCAATATTGCAGGTTGGCATGGTCCGTCATGATCATGAAGGGCTTCTTTGTCCATCCTAGGTACTGTATGGTCTCCAGTGGGCTAACGCTTTCATGATCGCAAGTAGTTCCCTTTTGTAGATGTTGTAATTATGCTCCATGGGGGTAAAAGTGGCCAAGTAGTATGCGATGGGGTGTAAGGCGGGCTTCGTTTTCGATGGTTTGTCAGTGTTAGTGTCCGAGGTTCCTCCCTCCTGTGAGAGTACAGCGCCCACGCCATAAGCTGAAGCATCTGTTTGCAGGTAGAATTTTCTTTCAAAGTCCAGTTGGTGTAATACTGGGGAGGTACACATGCATCATTTGAGTTCTTGGAAGGTGGCTTCTTGCCGTGCACCCCAACACCATACTTTGGTCTTCTTTGTCAAATCCAACAGTGGTCGTGCGATCTGAGAATATCCTTTGACGAAATAGCGGTAATAACTGGTGAATCCTAGAAAGGCGTGGACGTCCATGGGGTTCTTTGGTGCAGCATAGTCCTCTACTCCTTTAAGCTTTTTCGGGTCCATGCAGAGCCATCCCTTGCCAATGATTACTCTGAGGTATTCAATTTCTTCCTGCTTGAATGCGCATTTCTCTGGTTTGACATAGAGGTCATTTGCTGCTAAGATGTCGAATATTCGGTGGACTAATTTCTGGTGCCATTCCTTATGTTGTCGTTCAGTTTCCATGAGTTTCCGTTTCATGTAGATTATGCTGTCATCCATGAATATTGAAAACCATCCTTCCTGGACTTCCCTCCTGAATATGGTGTTCATCATCATTTGAAATGTTGCTGGGGAATTGGTGAGGCCAAAGAACATTACTGTTGGTTCGAATAATCCTTCAGGGGTCAAGAACGCTGCTTTCCATTTGTCACCTGGCTTGATTCGGATGTTGTTGTACCCCCATCGTATGTCAAATTTTGTGAATAGCGTGCATCCAGCTAGTCGATCGATAACGGTGGGAATTAGTGGGGATACGTTACGGTTTTGTTTTGTCCATTTGTTCAGAGGTTGGTAGTCCTGTACTGGTCTGAGTTTTCTGTCCTTCTTTTTAACGAAAAAGAAGTTGGCTGCATAGGGACTCCAAGATGGGTGGATCATTTTCCTCCTAAGGTGTTCTTTGATGAATTTTTGAGCTTCTAGAAGTTCCTCCTTGTTTAACGGTAGTAACTGGCTGGGTAGGGTGGTTGATGCTCCAGGTAACAGTTCAATGGTGTGATCCCAAACGGTGTGACCCGGTAGTCTTTGGGATGCTTCTTTGCTGAATATCTTACTGTGTTTCTTGTATTCTTCCAGTATTTTGACCTTTTCTTTGGGTTTGGGGGTGTTAATAGGTTTTTCAGGCATGATCATGACTCATCCCAGGAAGTATTGTGGCTCTTCCTGTTTAGGTATGTCGATGGTCATCCTTCCTACAGTGATCAGTGCTTTTACTTGTGCCATTGTTGAGTAATTCGCTCATTGGTGGTCCAGTGCTCGGAGTATGACAGGAAGGTGGGTTGAGTCGATCCACCCTCGTTTCCAGTCTATCTTTGGTTGTACTGCTGTGAACCATGTGTACCCAAATATTGCCCTGTTTTCTCCTAGCTCTGTAAGGAAAAATCTCATCTTTGTCTGGTTTGTTCCTGTTTGTACGTCCAGATCGGTGTAGTACTTGATTTGTCCTGCTTTATTTGGGGTTCCATCGACGTTGTGGATGTTTCGGGGGTACTGTAATTGCTTGATCAGCAATTGTAACCATTTGGTGTAGTTTAGACTCATGAAATTTTTGGTCACTCCTGAGTCCAGTAGGGCAACATTTTCGGCTCTTTTCTTGATTGAGTGTGCATAAAATCGAACTGTCATTGACTTCCTCACGGACATATACACGTCGTTCTTGTTCACTTGTCTAATTAGTGCCGACCTAATTAGACTTAGAGAAAATCCTCCTCGACTCCCATTTCTTTAGTGAGCTTGTATTTCTGATCAGTGGTGAGCACATTGAGCTGTTCTTTAATGGTGGAGATGGTGCTTCCTCCAGCGTCCGTGCTGAAGTTGGATTGCATGTCTGCTACAGTGGAGTAGTCCAGTAGGTCCAACATGCTTCTAGCGCTTGACCCTGGGTTTGAGAAGCAGTCCCTTGTGAAGTGCCCTTGCTTTCCGCATTTGAAACAGGTTAGGTTTTTCCTCCTGTCCATTTGGGTGGCTCTCCCTTGGTGTCCACCTCCACGGCTTCTCCAAGACCTTCCTTGTCCCACATCCATGGAAACGGGGGTGTTATTCATGGAGGCTGGTGCATTTGATGAATTATAGGGCCCTTGTGGCCTCCTCTGCTGTTGTTGGGTGTTCTGTGTCCAGAAGGGTTGTCGCCCTCCATGTGGTTGTTGCTGGAATCCTCAGAATGCTCCCCCATTGAACCCTCCTCTATTGTTCCTTCTT
Source organism: Lactifluus piperatus (assembly GCA_003315875.1). Lineage (NCBI taxonomy): Eukaryota > Fungi > Basidiomycota > Agaricomycetes > Russulales > Russulaceae > Lactifluus > Lactifluus piperatus. Next base: position 35,706 of record QFDX01002349.1, on the reverse strand, counting down.
TGCTTGAGAATGTGCTCCAATAGGACTCGTGACCTTGTGCAGTTGATCACTTTCTGTTTTATTTCAGCGTAAGTGGTAACCAGGGGTGGTTTGAGGACATCTTCTAGGATCGATTGTGTGAGTCCTTTGGTGAACAAATGTACTGTTTCGGCGTTTCCCACTATGTATCCTGCTTGGCGGGCTAGTTCTTTGAACTCAGCAATGTACTTGTCAATGTCAGGAAATTTCATGTGGAGCCCCTTCCAGGCTGGGTCTGGCTCTATCCGCCTTCTGCGTGTCTTGGAATTGTTGATTGAATTCGAACAGGAACTGGTCCCATATGGCTGGTATGTTCTCATGCGGTTGGATGCCGTCCCAGAAGATTCCCATGTCCCTGGCCCAATTGGCTACTTCTGGGCCTCTGATCAGGGTGAGCATTAGTGCTATTTTCTTCAAGGGCGAGTCGTATCCTGCTATGTCATTGTTGAGTCGAAAGTATCCTTTGACCTCTTCTATGAAGTTGTCGGCCCTAGCTCGGTCTCCGGTGAATATCTGGGGTAGCTGCCCCATGGCTTTTACGTCTGCTGCTGCGGCTATTGGTATCTGTGGTGTGTTTGGGTCAGGTCCTTGTCCTGGCAATCCCCCGCCAGGACCTTGCGGGTCTCCAGGTCCCCCTGGGCCTCCTGGTCCTCTGCCTGATCCTCCAGGCTGGCGATGTAATATCTTGTTCATGATTCTCCTGACGGTTTCAGGTGTGACAAGTTGTGGACTTCCTGGGGCTTCCGGCGGGTTTCTAGGTGCAGGCACGGGAGTAGTTGTCGCAGCTTGTGTCGCTGTTTGGGTTACTGTGGCCGACATTTCAGGCTTCTCTCCTCGGGTGCTAGTGCTAGGGCTTAAGGCAATTGGACTATGTCGTATAGTCAAGTTGATGTGTTTCTGTTCTTCGTCGTCACTGCTGACTGAGCAGGTCTCATCCTCTGTCTGACCATTGTGGTCATACTCATGTACCTCTGGTGCTGGTTCTCCTAGTTTCAGTGCTCCGTTGCTACTGTGGCAAACTCGGTGCCACTGGTCGTTGTATAAGCAGACTTGGTATGCTCCTTTGGTCCAGATGCCGTCATCGTTGTCATGGAAGAACTGTGCTTTGTAATGCCGATGCTTTCCTTCCACTATCTTCCACACTCTGGTGTTTGGTCTAAAGTTCAGGACCTCCTCATGGGTCAATGTACGCTTCGAGCTACTTGGTGTAGCCACGTTTGAAGGAAGTTGAATCTAATGTCACTGCCACTTAGTAAGCTAGGCCTGTATGCCGCTAGCCATTACTCTTCTAGGACTTAACCGCCTAGGTACGCTGTAAAGTCAGTAGTCTCACTCGACTGTAGAGTAGGGATCATAGACCTGAGCTCCGACTCAAGGCCTCCATATGAGAATGCAGACAGAGAAGAAGGGGAAAGGGGGAATGGATTGGTAGTTGAACGCTAGATAGTGGTAGGGGAATAAGACAGGAGATTCAACTTGCCATCCTAGAGACGACAAGGACAACTATATACTGCTAGGCACAAATCCCTCAATCCTAGGACTCCAATCCTAGGATTGCCATATAAGTACAACTGAGTCACGGTGAGTCATACAGAAGCACAGAAGCACAGCCTCGACACACACAGACCATCACGCACAGACCAAGAAGCATACGCACAGACCAAGACATTAGGGCAGGCATAATATACCAGGGGCCAGTTCCCCACTATCTTACGTTAGCAGTCAGTTCCCACGCCTCCTCTTGGCGTTGGGTCTTCGAACTCTAACAGCCAGTCTCAAGAAGTGATGCATGCACCTACTTCCCCCTCTGATGCAAGTTATTCACTTCCACTCACCCTGTACATGTTGAAGGAATGGGCTTGTGCTTTGGTAAGTAAATTATTCACCTGTGTGATCCCTGCCACTAACTGTTGTAACCAATTCTTTTAGTACGACAGCAGTAACTTGGTCTCAATTTCAGTTCCACCAAATACCACAGTGTTTGATCTGGACAAACATGCTGCTGTTCTAAATCCAGTAGGTCAATCACACACTAGGACTACCATAATGTAGGCACCTGTGGCTATACCCCAGGTTGATCAGTTCTCAACCATTGTGTCACTTGTCAAAGACATTAGAGTTATCTTGAATCTGAGTCATACTCCTAGGACTCCACCCCACAGAGCACAGCCTAACCCCACCACTGCACAGTCACCATTGCTGCCTTCTCCATTGCAGCTTACCTGATTCCTTTCTTATGCTCAAACCCATCTTGGTGTCCCTGATGCCTTAGTTTATAAATTGTTGCTCCATGATAAATGTTATGGCCCAGACATCTTACATGTATATAAAGTTCAAGACTCAGCTCTTGAGAAGCTTGGTATTCAGCCGGGTGATGTTATACATTTCAAGGAAGGGGCAGTTACATGGTGGAATAGCCCTGATGTAAAGCAAAGGAGGGGCAATGAGGAATCACCAGATGTGCCACCTGCAAAGCATTTGGTTGCATACAAGAGGAGGTTTGATGAAGGAGGCAGAAACCAATCCTGGGGACCTCCTATGGTTGAAGGTAACCCATTTGACACCCCAGGAGAGAAAATGTGGTATGAATGTGAGGCTTGTGATGCCTGGTTTCCCATACCTGAAGGTTATACTGTTGTTCAAGATGGTGATTGTGATGTGAACTGATTGCAATCTCTTCCCACTACTTATGCATGCTTCATATCATCAATGCAGTATACTGTATATACACTTTACAGCCCCACAACATTGATCTCAAAGATCTTTACAAACAACACAAAAATTACAATACTAGACTATATAGCCAGATGCTTTGAAATAGCCAGTTGCTTTCATGGGAGTGATGTTATGACATGCTCAATCTACTGTATGATGCTCAGGGACCTATCCTGCCAGTTCAACCACAAAAATGCTTTGATGGATGAGAAAGCTTGTTCAATTGGGTTATAATCAGGAGAATACAGAGACAAAAAGATGAGCTTGCATTCTGGAAAGTAAGGCAGAGGAAATTAGGAACCCACCACCTTTATGTAAGCAGATTCTGACAATATTCTTGACAACCACTACATTTCAGCACCTCAAAATAAAGGCATTTTAATCTAATGGGCTTGTAGAGGACATCATTAGCTATCATTTGGTAAAGAAATTATTTAAAAATCTTGAGAAATAAAATAGCAGATGTAAAAATAAAGTCTATTAATTTACAAATGATTGTATTTACATCTAGGCCTTAGAAATACAATAATTGAAATTGCAACCTGCAACATTTGTCATGGTCATATGACTATATCACATGACTATGGCTAAGGGAGAAGAGGCCATCTAGGCCCTGGGGCTGTCAAGTGCCCAGGCTGCCTGGGCTAATCGACACTACCACAGCCACCAAACACTTCCACCTGATATGATTGCCAAGCAAAGGAGTTCAGTTAGCATAAATTGTATATGTATATCTACTGTGACTAGCTTTTTGAAAATTTCCCCACTGCTGAGTTGAAGACTTGCGAGATTTGTCAGCTTACATAAGCTTAACCCTAGGGTTTATTGCTTACATAAAGGTGGTGGGTTCCTAATTTCCTCTGCCTTACAGGTGAGTATTTGCCCAAGCATGCCCAGGGAGAAGATAGATGTATAGGCCTCATCTTCAACAAGCTGTCTAATCTCCTCTGAGTGATAAATGCAACAATTGTCCAGAATCAGAACACTACAAGGCCCAGGGTAGGGGTTGGTGAGGGGTATCTACAGCAATATCAACTAGCAACAACAAAAAAAAAGGAAGGCACTCACTACCAGCTCACACAGGAACTCAACAAACCTCTCACTCATCACTGATCCTTCAATGATATCATGTGCGATGATGCCATCTAATGTAAGGATTGGGAGAATGGAGGACCTCCTCCCTCAAACAAAGCACTTTGATTGTACACATCTGGTTCCCTGCCAGGACCAGCCCTTGCACCTGTAGTGTGTTCATTCGTCTTTTGAGGCTTCATCACCACACATCAACATGTTTGGGTCTGTCATGAGGTCTGCAATGCAATTCATAAAACCCACATGATGGTGCTCATTGCACTCTAAGGCTTTTCCCAAAATGTTCTTGTGTGTGAAGTGAAGTCAGCAGAGTGTGCAACTCAATGTAGGAATGGATGTCCACCTTGATACCACAGTGCTGGAGTAGCTGTTGTTGTATTTCATCCAAGTACACAGTGTGCTGCTGACCAAGTAAAGCACAAATGAATAACAAGTCTATGGGTGAGAGATTTTGATGGCACTGCCATTTCCAAGCATGAATATTGTGAATCACACCATATGAATGATGCCATTGAAGGGTGGAATAGACTAGAGTCTTCTTTATGTTGAGGATGGCACAAATCTTCATGACCAGGAAGCCTTGCTTGTAGCGCAGGGATGGGATACAAGCTTTCAGGTCTTGTGAAACATGAGGGGCCATGTTCAAGTGTAAGTCACAGTTACATGTTGGTGTCAAGACAATTTTACACATGGACAGTTTTGGGGTCCTACCAAAAAAAAATTCAAGCAATTCCACATATTTATGAAAATGGCTGTAACTATCTATCAGCAACAATGAATGGAAAGCACCAGAGGGAACAATGTCTTTGACCTCAAAGCAGCAGGCTATACTGACCTATTACTCATAAGTGGCACTGACACATCAGCAAAACCTGGGTTAGCTATATGGCTCTATACAGCTCTGTGGAGCTCTGTACAGCTCTGTACAGCAAATCGTGGTTTGCTGATGCAGTGTTGGCACAAAACTCTACATCACAGTCAATGCAGGCACCCATGATACTGTCAGTATGTGGTGCTCCTTTCCACTCTCATCCATTTATGAGCTGAGCTGAATGTTTGTTGCATAGGTATTGATCTGCTGGCCATGTCCATGAACAATCTGGTCATTTAAGACACAGAGCCATTCTACTTCCTCACCAGAATGACAAATGGGACTTGGATGTGGGGTGATGACAATGAAACACAGCACCATCAACCACTGCCATGAGCATCTGCTTATGGGGCGGGTCCCTATCCCAGCCTTAACAATGACAACCTGATGTCACAATGGGATGAAGGGGAGGAATTTTGAAACCTGAACTGCACCCCTAACTGCCACTGTGAGCATCTGCTCACAGGGTGGATCACTACCCCAGCCCAGACAATGACAATGTGATGTTGCAATGGGACAAGGGGGAGGGAATGACAATGACAAAACCCAAACAGCACCCCCAACTGCCAGTGTGGGATTTGCTCACAGGGTGGATCCCTATCCTGGCCCCAACAATGACAATGCAATGTCTTGTTGTTGTCAGCTCTTGCACTCAAAGAAGCCCACAATTGTGGGTCTTCCCAGATGCAGGAGCTGTGACATGATGAGACATGGTGGGTTACCCATACCTGCTGACCTGTGGATCATGGTTCATGAACCCATAGGTCAGCAGGTATCTTCTACCCACTGACTTGAATGTCAATAGCTTATGCTGCTATGAATGTAGGTCTCTGTAGCAAATCATGGTTTGCTGATGTAGGCAATCAATGTTATTGAGAATCCTCAGCTTCAAGCCATTTTTTTAATGAAGAACTCCAGGATGAAGATATCCCACAATCTGAAATCACATTCTTCAACTCTGGGAAGAGCATTTGGAAACACTTTCTGATCAAATGAAGGTAAATACTTCTCTTTCACTTATTATGCTATGCTCTCTAACAATATAACTTTAGAATGCTCTTGGAAAATTTTCATATACTTCAGATATATGGACAGACTTGAATCTAAAGCCATTCATGGGAATGATGGCTCACTAGATTGAGGGGGTAACACAGCAAACCTCTAATGGCCCCCAGTATGTCCTTACCGTGAGGTTGGACCTTGTAGGTTTCCACTGCATTTCTGGCCACCATGACAGTGAACATCTCACAAATGCATTCCTATATATTCTCAAGCATCTAGGTGTGACTAAAAAGGTTTGCAATGACATGATTCTAACTATTCTTGCTTTTAACTGACTCTGTAGATTGGCTGGCTTCTTCAATCATCCTATTGGCTCTCTCAGCTACCCCATTCTGTTGAGGACGCTTCCTGACAGTGTGCAGCCTCTGAATGCCATGATCAATGCAGAATGAGTCAAACTGCTTAGACATGTACTCTCCTCCCTTGTCATCTTGGAGTGTGCCCACATCAGCAAAACCTGGGTCAGCTATATGGCTCTATACAGCTCTGTGGAGCTCTGTACAGCTCTGTACAGCAAATCGTGGTTTGCTGATGCAGCCTCTGTCCAGTGATGTTCTCTGCCCAGGCTTTGAACTGCTTGAAGGCAGCAAATGTCTCAGACTTCTTCTTTAGCAAGTAGACAGCCTTGAAGCAAGAGTAATCATCAATGAAAGTGACCCAATAGTGAAATCCCTGCTGTGTAGAGACCTTCACAGGGCCATGGAGATCACTGTGGATAAGTTGGAGTGGCCTAGAGGCCCTAGAGAGTGAGGGAGGGAATGGATCTGCATGCAGCTTGCCAGCTTTACAGGCTTCACATACTGGATCAGGATCAGCCCTTGAATTGAGTCTAAATCCAGTCACCAGGTTACCTGAATGGAGCTTCTTCACCCCTGCCCTTGCCCTAGCAGTGAAAAAGGTGATGTTTGTGTATATCTTAGAGCTTCTCAATGAGGAGGGCCCCCAAGCTTTCTTTGATCTCACTAAAGGCAACCAGTGGGCAACTGCTGCCCAGAAGGAGAGGAAGTGACTTGCAAGGAAGAGGAACTGCACATCGAGGTGAGACCAGCACAAAGCAGCTGAAGAAGCTGTGGAGTGCTCCTCACAACCCATATGTATGTACTGTGGATGTAAGTTTGTAGCACAGAAAGCGGCAAAGAGACACCAATGCCCTTTGGCCAAAGGGGCTAGCTGAGGAACTGGGATGAGGAAGGAGGATGTGAGAACTAACCCC
>QFDX01002349.1:0-28716 GCA_003315875.1 Lactifluus piperatus | reverse complement strand
CCCCCCCACAACCTGAATATGCCAGGTCCATCAAACCCCCCTGCTCCCCCTGCACCCACTCTAGCACTCTCAAAGACCAGTAAGAAGAGGAAGAAACCCACAGTCATTACCTCTGCCCATGAAGACATGCTTGTGTGGAACCCAGTGGACATGTTTGACAGCATGTACACTTCCTCCACTCCTACATTCATGAACACCATATCCTCAACCCACTGTTCTGAGAGACTAAACACCTCAAAGAAGAGGAGGATGAGGAAGGGTCTTATGCAGTCTCTTAGTGCTACTTAGTGTATATTGTGTTTGGTACACTTGGTTGACATGGCAAGGGGTGTTCCCCCACACTGCTATATAAGTTATTTCAAAAAAAAAAAAAAACACAGCAGCTAGACAATCAATAGATGATGCCATGCTGTCCATGGCAGAGTGCCTCCAGTTCTTACTCCACTTTGAAGATTCTGGTTGCCCAAAATCAGCTGCAGGGTGCTTTTGCAAGGAAATGGCTGGGGTGGGACTTTCCACAGTCAGAGAACATGTCTAATGTGTGGTGGATGTGGTGGGAACAGTTGGGATGGGACCTGGGATGCAAGCAGTGGCCTAGGAGCCAACACCACTAGGGGACACTTGGAGGAGTCACTGCTGCAGCTGCTGACTTGGATAGGGATATGGTCAGCTCTGGATCCTTCAAGTTCAGATATTAGTAATAGCCCTGTGACTCTGCCCACATCTATTGTAGAAGAAAACAGGCACAAGCCAAATTGAGTTGTGGGGGATTAACTGTAGCTCAGTGATATCATGGGTGAGGCATTTGGCAACAAATTTCTCCAGAAGCTTTCTAAGGCACTCAAGTAGTGTGACTGGGTGGTAACATTTTGGGAGACTGTAATCTTCTTTACCTGGTTTTGGGACCACTGCAATGGTGGCAGTCTTCTATATCTTTAGGTGGTGGCCCAGGCAGAGGCAAGCATCCAGAAGGTTCTGGAGACATGCCAGATTTGCCATGAACACCCATTTGACCAACTTGTAATTGTGGCCTGATAGGCCAGGTGCCTACTTGTTGCTGGTTGGTCTGAGAGTGTCTGAGATTTCTGAGGTTGTGATCAGGGCATGAGGTCTTGGGGCTTGGGGTGGCAGGTCATCCCAGAAGACTCTGGCTACTTCATTTGTAGCTGTCTTAAAGAAACATCTTCTGAGGGCCTCTGTTATGTATGTTGGTTGGTCAAAGAGGCCTGTGTCTGTGAGGAGAGCAGGAATGAGACATTGGTGTCATCCAAAATGCCATTTGGCTGCTGTCCATAGCCATTCCAGGGTGGTGTTGTGTAGGAAGTCATTAGCCCAGTCTCTCTTGGCTGTACTTACCTCTTTTTGGAGTGCCTTGTTTGCTGCTTTGCACGCTTCCAGGTCCTCTGCTTCCCACACCCATGCTGCTGCATTATTGCAGGCATTGTTCCACCAGGAGGAGCCTCTCAGTGAGAATCCCTTCCATGCTTTGAACACCTGCAGGCAGGTCTGTTCTATGTCTAGGAACAGTTGTTCTACTTCCATGTCCACATCTTCTGTGGTTGTTAGGGCTGGTAACTCCAGGGGGTTACCTTGTATGAAGTGCTGGGCCCATTGTTCCTGGGTGTTGTCCACTATGATGTAACATGAGAGGTGTGGTGGGGGGGCAATTGTGGATTCAAGGACATGCTGGTAAGATGTCAGCAGGCCTGCATGATCTGAACCCATGTGGCGAAGTCAATTAGGGTGTCTTTGAATTTGTTGTCTAGGATGGCTGCTGCATTACACCATGTCAGGTTGATGGTGGTGTCTCACTGGATCCCTTTGCCTCTGTGCATAGGGGTGCCTGGGGGGATGTTAGCTCTAGGTTCTGGGTTACTGCCCAGTCCTTGAGTCTATCTGCCCATGGGGACAGTCTGATGCCAGGGGGGGACCAGGCCTGGGTAAGGATGTCATTGAGGCTTGATTGGCAGGCACGAAAGTGGACAAGAAAGATGGCAGTATCTTTGCTGTGTTTGCATCACCTGGCCAGTGCCTGATCACTGTGATACACAGGACACACACAAATGATGAAGTGCAGTATGTTTTTTTCTTATCATTGTCAATTGGAACCAATAGGAATGATCGCTTAATGCATATCAGTGCAATCTGTGTTCGCTGGGTCACTGAAGCCAATTGATCTATCCCAATCATTGAAGATTGTTGGCTGCAAGAAATGGTGCTTGCAGGCTGGCCAAACATTGTCCTACCAAAGCGCACCGCTACACACCATGATCTTGAGATCATGTTCAAGAAGGGCCAAAGAAAGCTCAAGTGTCTTCTTAAAGTATGTCTTCTCTTCAGTTCATGTTCTTATATCACCTCCAGGCTTACCCAGGTTGCTTGAACTTTGCAATGGATGCCTGGACATCGCCAAATCATTGGGTGTTCCTTGCATGGACAGTGCAGATTGAACACAAAGGCATGCTGCTTGTTTTCCTTCTCAATATTGTTGAAGTTCCTGAGGTGCATATTCACTTTATTTAGTCATTATACAATCATCAATGCTAAAGGAAATACTAGTCTCACACAGGTGAAACCCTGGCAGCACAGTTCAATGCATTGTTGCTTCAATATGGAATTACAGACAAGGTAATTTAATTCACCCTTTATACTGTTAATACATCTTAATACACAATGATAGATCCTCTCATGGACCAGTGATAATGCATCATCCAATGGCTTCAGAGAGGAGAATTACACTCAATGCCTCAACCACTCGCTTCAGCTTTCAGCCAAAAAAATTCCTCAACCGTTCACCACCAAGAAGCATTGTGAAACAGATGGCTTAGGTGATGAAGAGAGTGAGGAGGATCAAGATGATCAAGATGAGTACTTGCCAGATCTCCTGGAGACTGAGGGGGATGTTGAGGAGGGGGGCAATATGGCTGAGATTAAGGACACTTCAGATGATGGTGAGGGCGACAATGACGATGAAGGGGATGACAATGTGTTTGCAGACATGGATGAAGGGTTTGATGAAGAGGGGGATGGGGACAATGAAACGGTACCTGCAGATGTGCAATTCAAGGTGCAAGAAGTATGCTTTGCCCTCACTAAGGTAAGTCATTGTTTCACTCATGCCTTTCCAATAATCTTATCAGCCTTAGATCCATACACTTGTTATTCTATGATTAGATGTAGTCCCTTGTGCCCTTGCCCTCACCCTCACCCTCACCCTCATGCCCTCACCCTCATGCCCTCACCTTCACCCTTGCCCTTCCCCTCATGTGAGGGCAAGGGTGTGAGGATAAGGGTGAGGGTGCAAGGGTGAGGGTGAGGGTGAGGGTGCAAGAGTGAGGGTGAGGGTGAGGGTGAGGGTAAGTATCCATGGCATGTCTACCCATGTGGGTTACCCATGGGTAACACTGTGGGTAACACTGTGGGTAAGTACCCATGTGGGTTAAGTACCCAGTATGTGGGTATAGGGTACCAAAAGCTCTACCCATACCCATACCCACAGCTACCCATACCCATGACCCATGTGGGTATGGTTACCCACAACTATTGCCTAGAAAGGTTTGATGGATACAATATGAGGAGAGACATAGGTGTAGTAGTACTTTGTCCCTTACGCAGCACTTGTGTAGTTACCACAAAGCCAGAGTTCGAAATCTGATTCAAAAGAAAAAAAAAACAACAATAGCAATGATCGAGGACAGCCCTCTGGGAATGATAATGTGTAACAATAATAGTGACAAGAAAGAAAAGAAAAGAGGAATAAGGGGCACACATGATGTAACCATAACAAGCCAGTCCTGTACATCAGCAAAATGGAAAAACACCTTAATTGAACTTAATTGAACTTAATGCGCTTAATTGCTCTTATTGTGTGATTAAAACAGCTTAGTAACCAATTCTCCTTAAGTAGAATGACTTTAAGGAAGATGATACAACTCAAGTAGAATAAGTTCACTAAGCACATTAAGGACGAGCTAAATTTTATAAGTGCTGTTTGGGAAGAAAAATTGCTAATCCCATAAGTAAATTAAGTGTGCTAAGGACTAATAAGCAAATATCAACTAAAGGCAGGATTTTTCAGGCCATAAGAAGGGGGCCAGGGCCAGAGTCTTGTGAACTTTCATAGGTGTCTACCTCAACTGCTCGGACTTGTGGTTGTTTGATGAACTCACAAGTGGTGGTGCTGGGTTCAGGCTGTGTGGCTCGCAGTGGGGAGGGCATTGTTGGCATCGCAGAAACCTCAGAACTGACCTCGTTCTTGTTTCCTGATTCACAGCTGAGCCCTGTGATGCCGAGCATGAGGTGCTCCATGATCGTGCTAGCCATCTGCTGTTGTACGAGGTTGCGATCTGTCAGCATGTCCTCAAGCATCGTCACGACTGAGTCGACATAGTAGGCCAATTGCAGTCCGACATACTCAAAGACAAAGGAGAGGGCTTTGAAACAGCCTGTACGCACATTGAGCTTGGTGGTGCAGTACTTGTTCAAGATGGCCAGGATGGATGTGAACAGTCCATAAGTCTTGGCAATGATGGCTATTGTGACAGCCTGGGTACTGCAGACTTGGGACTGGTACTCTTGCATGCAGAGGTTTGTCAATAGGATGGAGAGTACATCCTGTGGATGGAGACTCTTGGCAATATAGCCAAAAGAATTGAAGGCTGCATGATGAATAACCTGTTTGTGTGCCTTGAGAAGGTCAAACAGTTCAAAGCAGATCCACATCCACTCACACGCTGGCACAAATTCAGTGCTATGGTCAGCTGAGGATGAGACGATATTAGTGACCACGCCAGTGCCACAACTTGGAGAACTAACCTGCTATGACAACTCGCCAATATGACCAATTAAGTTGATGGATGACTCTTGAACTTTTTCATGACGATTCCACAGAATCGGAGTCATGTACTAGGGAACTAGGGTGGATAATTTTAGAAAAGCAAGTTCCTTCAAAAATGCCAAAATACTCACGGAGATACTTCACAGGGGGGTTAATCTGTGTCATCCCAACAATGTTGGCAATCGCACCCTCACCCGTGATGATACTACCAAGTGTATTGGGGTACTACTCTTCTCCAAGTTGCTCAAATAACACCAAGCTGAGTTTGCTCAGAAGCTGGTCCTTGCCACATTGCTTGATGATGACAGCAAGATGAGTCGTGAGGTCTGCCACCTGTTGGCAGACCTTGGTGCTCTTGTTATTTAATCGCCAGAGAATGGTCAAGATGATTTGCATGAGATATGGCTTAACACGGATACCAATGGTGTTGACAACTGTGCCAAAACCATCAAGCACGATGTTGTCTGTTCTTGGAACGAATAGATGACTAGGTGGATCTCTAGCTTTCATCAATATCTGAAGCAGTGAGGGACGCATATGACCTTTGTAATTGTCTCCATCACCATCTTGCAGTATGGCCCCACCTCTGAGTTGTCCTTGAGCTCATTCACGATGCGGCCAGCGATACTCTCAGATGCACCCACTTTGTGTGCCAGCTCAACAGTTGATTCAACTAGCTTATAATTGCATGGGTTAAGGGCCATGTGGCGCACCCAGAACGATTTGAAGGAATCTGGATGGATATCTTGTCTGATGTAGGCGGCAGTACTAGTAACGCCCTCAGTTGCAGTGCACTGGTTGACCACCTTGTCCACAATCTTCTTCATCTCCTCGTTGGACATTTGAAACTCACAAATAAGGATAACAGTGGCTTCCTTGGTATAATATGACATGTATTCAGGGTCCATGAGGGGGATCATAAACCCAATTGCCTTGAGGAATGCTGCAAGGCCTTTGCCACAATGTAAACAGATACCCAACCAACGCAGCTTGAGAATGTTATCAAATGACTCAATACTATAAGGAGTGGCAGCTTCCATGAGGGCTGCAAGGCCCCCAGCGCAGTCATGGTTTGTAGTTTTTGCTGGTCGGACAAGCCATGGGCAATACAATCAACCAAATTGTGCAGATGGGGAAGAATGGTACAACCCATCATGACCGCAATCTGTTGCCTGATGTGGATGCCAGTACGTCACGCCTGTCATGACCTTTTGCTGCGACAGACGACCTTAACAAAGGGGAGTAGGGATGGGATACTGAGGGCAGATGCAATGATGAAGAATGCGTGGGCAGTTGTGTTATGGACATACTGGTCGGTATGGTCTATGTCAGGCCGCATGGTCTATTCAAGGATTCGTCAGTCACCACAAATATACAGTCATATCAGCCAGGGCCTTTGCGCCAAGTGGGAACAGCTCGAATTTGCTCATGCCACATCCCACCAATGCCACTTCAATCACTGGGAGCATAAAATGTGGCAACTGCTGAACCATGAATGTGGATATTTTCTTGAAACACAGGAAGATCGGTGTCTGCTGATGGCGAATAACCATGGAACTGGTCATATAGAAATCTGGAGATGAGTTGTGGGAGACAGGGCTGATTATATGTTATGGTGAGAGCAGTATCAGTCTGTCTTTTACCTAGGAAAATGGGCATTAATCAGTAACCAAATACTGCATTGATCAATTACATACCAATGGCCTTCCCCAGCGCCATGGTCCGTGATCCAGGTGCATCACTTCCATCAGTATCATAACCACTCTCATTGTGGTCAGGGATCTGTGGCAGTTGTGGCTCTCCAACAGCAATGAGAGTTATGGTAAAATGAGAAATGAAAATATAACTTACTGTTGCCTTTGAGCATGCCTCTTGCCTTAAAATCAACACAAGACACAGCAACCTTATCAAGTCGCTGGTTGTTCAGTAACATCTGGCCAAGGGCTTCAAACCAACTTGAGTGTTGCCATGGCTGCTTGACAGCTTTGATGTGCTTTGGCTCCGTGATTGAAGAGCATAAGCCATTAGGTGCTCCAAATTCTCGGATCATATGAGAGTAGTGAATGAGCGAATGTTGGTGCAGTAAAGAGAACCCATCAGGACGAACTCCAGATGTTTGAAATATCGTCCGATACTGATGAAAACGTGAGAGTGCATCTTCCAACTGCTGAAGAGACACTGAATCTAGAATGCTCTGGTGAGCAAGGTAACAAAAGTCAAGGAATGCATGTATTGTCTGCATTATTTCTGTCGGCACATGACCTGATATGGCCAGTAAATAGACCTGTAAAGACATCTTAAATATCACACAAGAAATGATGTGAATTTCGAGGACAAGCCTTCATTAGTGCCTTAGAATCATCACTGGTCCATTGCTTGAACCCCCGCCCTTGAGGAAATCTTTGGAGTCCAGTGAATGGGGCAACAACTGCAATTCTAAAAAAAATTAGCCAAATCTCCATTGCATATCAGCAATTTTTGCGCTTACCACCTGTCAATGTCATCCAAAATTTCCTTCGCACATGGTTTTCCCTATCGTTTCTCAAAAAACTTCTCAACCCATTCAACAAGATGGTCCTTAAATGTGCCTTTTATCAACTGGTGAAGTATATCTGGGGACAAGAGTTCGTGAATATCTGTGTGGGGGAAGTCATTAGTGAAGGGCTAACAAGTATGTCAGTGAATCAATATCCAGTTAAAGACAGAAGGATGTGTTCCTGGTACTCAACAGCCACCTCCATGCTCACACCGCTGCTCAGGGACCTAACTAGCGCAAGCTAGTGGCAGACATTCATGAATTGGAGCTTAAGCAACCAAGAGTGCTCATATTGGCCCAGTTGAATGAGTAGGAGATGGTGGGGTCCAGTGGTACTAGATCTGAGACAGAATACGTACTACAATGTTGCCAACAAGGCCATAGTCATCCCACAATTCACCCAATTCAAAACTTTCCACTAGCACTTTGGTATGTTGACAACAGCATAGTATAGATGGGCCCTCTAAGTCCTCGGGTTTTGCAGTGCACCTAGTCACATATAAGCAAGGGGTGGATAAAGAAAAGAAAAGAAGCTTTGGGCACCACCCTTGCACAATGCAAGCAAGAAGAGCTTGCTCAGGGTAGTCTCCTATATATGGGCCCAACCCATATACAGGCTACAGCCCGCCTGATGTGTCCATCAGGACAGTGGACAACATCAGGGGTTGTCATTCCCAGTTTCAGTGACTGCAGGATACACAATAAGGATGAATGGAAGAGCTGTCTGTGGAACTTTCGAAAATGGGGATTGTAGAGATTATGGGTATCTAAGATTGCCAAGAGACTGAGAGTTGGCCAAAGGAATGTGTGGAGCCCCACGTGAAGGGGGCTGTAAGGAAGGGGGCGCACCTGGGAAAGGCTCGAGGCCTGGTACCTAGATAGCAGACAATCTACTCTAGTGAATCAGTAAGGACTAAGTAACGAATGCAGGGTAAAGTGCTCACCTCAGTTCTCACATGTGGGCATGAAACTGAGGTGGTGGGAAACTATGTGGGCAGTATATAAACATGGGGCCTTAGGGGCCCCAATATGGGCTAGCTAAATGTGAGGTAATCACACATGCATAGGGCGTGCACGCTGTGAATGACAAGGCAGGGAAGCTAACAGTAAGACTAAACTAGTGAGGGCCTGAGGCCTCAAGGCCGGGCAGTGTGGGGCATGTGTCGATCACGGTGGCGATCCAATGATCTGATCAGCCTGAATCCAATACTCCCCCTCACTGAGCACGCGGTCTGCAACCAGTGGCGAAGTGCTTGATGAGGGCAGATCAGTTGCACCTTGGTGAGGGCATTGGGGAGCAGGCAGTGAGCGAGGTGGTGGGCGGTGCAGTGAATGGTACTGATGATCACATGTTGAAGTGATCGTGAATGGGTTGTTGATGGGAGGAAAGGAGAGGACGGTCTCCTGGCTCTCGAGAGCCCAGGGGACGTCAGCGTCGTGAATGAGCAGTGGTGCATGGTCCAAAGTGGGGTGGTGATACTCAGCCGGGGTGTCATTGGTGCGGCCCTCAATGGTGCACGTGTCCTCACTGTGTGCAAGCCAGGGGTCCAGTGTACCTACAAGGTACCTGTCAATCTGCTTGACAGCGTCCTGATGTGCGAGTCCAAAGTCGAAGGCGAAAAGATGTGAAACGAATCTGCTGCACAACTCAGCTTGCGCCATGTGCTGCAGTGGTGGTCACTGAGGGTCTTGACACCTTCAGGGCCTTTCGCAATGGAGGAGGGTCGCCTGAGACAGTAGGAACAGAAAGAATAGCCAGAGAACAATGTGGAAGAAACAAAAGAGGGATAGAGGAGGGGAGGGGATGTGGCGAGTCTTTTGGAGGTGCAGAGCGTGCCCTCCAGCTGACAAGATGCCGTCCGCACATGCTGTCCTGGTGTCCTTAGATCTGGGCGGGGCTTGCTTGGGTCACCTAGTACCAGCTGACTTGCGTGTGGCCAAGTCCTCTTGAATCACCATGTCCCAAAGTGGATGGCCAGGGAGTTGCCTAGTACCAGAAAGGAAGGGAGGCTGTGTAGCCTCAGCACAGGACGTCTCAGCTGTGAATGCGTGTTCTGGTGAGCTGAAGTCTTTGGAAATGGAAGATGCATGGGAGGTCACAAGTGACACTCCCCCTGCCTTGCCTGTGTCCATGGAAGGTAAGATCACATGGGGAGTGTCCAAAGACACTCCCCCTGCCTCTTCGGTGTCCATGTCAGTCGTGACGCTCTTGCCAGGCATGTGTGTGTGGCGTGGCATGGCAACAGGCTCCAGAATGGGATGTGCGAGCACGGGGTCAATTGTGGGCGGTCCAGGTGGGGAGACGGGAACGATAAACGATGGAGATGATGTAGCAAGTGTCTGAGTATGTAGGACAGGGGATGGAGTGACAGTCAGCTTGCGTTCAGCTGGCTTCACCATCTGCTCCCCCTTGAGCTGTACTGTTCTTGACTACTTGTGACTGAGAGTGAACGGGGGACACTATGTCCTGGTCTGGCCCCCTTCCCTCACATGTGCACAGATCAAACTCGATGCGTGGGGAGTCGGGCAGGCTGGGTGGGGAAAATATATCTTCATTGTCATCCCATAGTCCGTTGCTGTCATCAACAGTATAGACTGCATGGGAGTAGGTGGCCAGGCCTTGGAGGCCGCCAGAACGTTGTGCATTACAGGAGGGGGAAACCTCTTTGATGGCCCAAAATCCATCACCATCATCCATGGAGTAGACCACGTTGGCCAAACCAACTGGTTTCGTCTCCAAGTGGGGCAATGTGTAGGGAGGGGGGGTCAGGTGGGATGATGATGAGGTGGGCACAGCCTGTGTGCTACTGCTGCTGCTGCCAGTTCTGCTGTTGCTGGGTGAGTGGCACTCGCGTGCCCAATGTCCGGGCTTGCCACAGTTGTGGCACTTGCCCTTGTGCCTCCTGCTGCTGTTGTTGCCTGCGGTGACAGCCAGAGCCTCGTTCTGGGGAGACTTGCCATCGCTGCTGTGTCCTTGGCGGTTCTTGAGGTGGTCGGCCTCCTTGCAGATGGTGGAGATGAGGGTGGTGGTGCTGAGTGGGATGAGGTCAGCGTCAGGGTGGCTGAGCTGGTATGCCTGGAGCATGTTCACGGCAAACGTCGCGAGCTCCCTGGGGAGACTGCAGAGCACAGTCTGCTGGTAGTCCTCCTCCAAGAGCTTGATGCCAGTGGCTGCCAGCTCCTGACGCTTGATGCAAAGTGAGCACATGAAGGCCTTGTAGTACCATTAACTTCATCGCTGTTTCTGTAATGATATGGGGGCAGTGATCTTGGCGGTGAGGGCAAGCCATCGGAGTCCTCCACATCCTCTGGGTTGTCTGAGTGATAGCCAGGATCATCATAGGGTTCAAATTGGGTGGGGAAAGTGGCCAGATTTCGATTGTTAACATCTGGACTGCTGGTAGGGGACTGGAAACATTTGAGGGGTATGCCAAGGACTACCAAAAGATGAAGATGGTGATGAAAGATTGGTGTTAGAAGGTGTGTGAGGGCTTGGTGGCATGTAATCATTGAGATTCAGGCTGAGAGCCTGATGAAGCTCCGCATCCATGGGGGAAGGCGCACAGGGAGGTGGAGATGATGTCTGGTTGTCATATCCTGGTGAAGGACATGGGCTGTGATCACGGGTTTCTGGTGGAGAGCGTGGATGCTGTGCAGACTTGGAGATATGCTGAAAACCACTGGTAGAGGGCTCGCCAAGGTTATCAATTGGATGAATTGCTCACATGTGTTTTTTAAGTCCTAATAGGTTGTAGAACCAGTGGAGACAACCATCAGAGCAGCAGGGTAAATGAGGAGGATTGATAACATTGGAATGGACATGGCAAACTTGAAGATTCCAGCTGGGGACCATGGGAAAGCAGTAGGAACTAACGGAATTGAAAACCGTGGAAATTTCAACCTCACAAAAGACTTGTTGAACCACATCCGAGTCTGTCAACAACTCTGTCAACCACATCCCACTGCTTCATCATAATAACTTACCTCCACAATGGCCCCTTCCAAAACATCTACGACAGCTTCTACTGCCAAAAGGACGATGACCACTAGGCCAACAAATGCAGAACATCCTGCTTTCAAAGTTGGTGTGGCAACTCCAGCCAGAACTCGCCATACCAGAGCTCAGATAGAAGCTGAAAATGCAGCAAAAGCAGCTGAGGCCATCCAAGTGAGGAAGGAAAATTTTTCGAAGGTAGCTGAGCTCGAAGAGGCGATGGCACAAGAGGACAGGATAGACGTCACCCCTCACCCTACATGCCCCTGTCCTTGGCAGCTTTGGCAAACCAAAACTATCATTGAGCCCCAAACAGATGAGGAGGGCGATCAGAGAATGGGTATAGATTGTACCAGCGAGGTTGACTTCACTCAGCTCAGTGATGGTGGTGGTGACACTGAAATAGAAGACGCCCAGCCCCCCAAGAGGATCAAGGTCTCTCTGTGTAATGCAGTAGATGAGGCTCACAAGATGAGTGCCAGTGGGAGGGAGAAAGGTGGTGAGAAAGAAGCCATATCAACCAGATGCCACAATGGGCAGAATGGTAATGTCACCAGGAGGCAGCATGGAGATGGACATAGTAACGTGTTTGTCTTTCACTCCTGGTTGCCAGTGTGTCTTGTCTGACCTTAGATGTTGCCCTGCTACTAGAAAAAAGACTTCAGCACCAAGTCACTCTGACCTCATTGAGGGCTGGGTTGATGCCACCAAACCAGCATCCAAACCCCCCAGCATGTCCTCATTAACACAGTCATCAGTCACCACCAGCACCAGGACATCCTGTTCAAAGACCTCTGCCACCACGAAGGAGAAACATATAAAACCAGTAGTTATCCAAAGTGGTGGGATTTCTGACAATGAAGAACTTGACGGCCCAGAACGTGAATTTGCAATCAAGAGTCCCCCAAAAGGCAAAAAGAGGCTGACAAGTACGGTATGTTTCAAGGCACTTAACATTTCAAATTGCTTTTGTTTCTAACATCCATCTCAGGGTGTTGTCAGGATTGAGCTTGTTGATCCTGACAAGGTTGAAGTCATTCCTAACAGCCTGAGGGTTGACGTGGGTCCAAAGAAAGGCAGGGAAGGTGCAGTAATGTTTCAGGTATTGTGCCAAAAGTCCTCATGTAACATGCAGTTTAGGTCAGCCAAGAGTCCAAAGACGATCCAGACCAAGCCACCATCGAAGTTGGGAAGAAATCGCGATCAACTTGTGCAAACAATGCTGATCTTCCAGATGGCAGTAGCAGTACATGCTTGTATTCAACAAGCTCCCAACTGGTGATGCTAACAACACAGCAGGTTGAAAGGGCACTGAGACTGTGGGCAGTCAGTGCAATCACCATTGAAGCTGTCAAAATTAGTCAAGCCACAAATAAATCAATTGCCTTCAAGCCCAGGCTCAACAAGTCCACAGGGAAAGTGTCAGCCACTTCCTACACTTTCAATGAATTTAATTGGGGCAAGGCTACCAGCAATTATGAAATGTCAGCCTGAAACATGCCAGTCCATCAATTTTTCGAAATCATGAAATTGGCAATGTCAATCTTGGATCCTGGCTCCAATAGAGGTCTGGAGCATCAACAAGATCTCAGTGACACTGATGACAGTGACTTCCACGCAAACCTAGTCAATGTGTGGGATGACTCAGACAATGAGGGCAAGGACTGTAAGTTAAGCCTAATTCCATCGGACATTGCTAAATCTCGTCAACAGAATCAATAACTCTAAGTTTCAAATGATGCAGACACTGGCACATTTCATAGTACACCTATACCCAGGGCCGGGGCCCTTTATCTCCTGGCTGCTGTGTCCAATAGCCTCACACAATCCTTTTTCCTCTCCATTTAGATGTTTCCTTGCTTTCATACTGATATTTCCCCCTTTTCTGATGACTTCCTGCATACCTGCCTTTGTACACAACCTGGGATTCTGATCTGACCAGTTTCATAGTTTGCATTGAGTATTTCCTTATTTTCCTTAACCATTACTTCAAGGACACGAATATTGACCCACAGCTGGTTTCCTTACTTTGAATACTCCCTTAAAGTCCTTAAATTTCGTCCTTACACCAATCTGATTAGCTGTCAGGTTTCCTTAGTTCAATAAGTGGTGTGCCAGTGAAGCCCATAAGGTAAATTAAGAACAATTAAGGAAATGGATTGTCTTGACTAAAGCAAAATTTAAGTGAATCTAATCCCGTCATTAAGAGTGTTTAAGCAATACTAAGACATTTTCCATTGAGCCCATAAGATACATTAAGGATAATTAAGGAAATGGATCATCTTGACCAAAGCAAATTTAAGTAAAATTTAATCATGCCATTAAGAGCATTTAAGCAATATTAAGATATTTTAAGACATTTTCCATTTTGCTGATGTATGTTGTACCTGATGTTGCATCCAAGAAGTGGCAGTTTATTAATAAATGCAAATATTGTTCAGTACACATACTGGCACTTCTTTTTTGTGTTGCTTAACTTACTTGGCCCATCATGTAGAGTTTGAACTGCTGATTCCACAGCTGGTTATGTAGAGTTCAGTGACAAGAAGCCCAAGCCATCAATTGGGAATCTCACTACACACACCCAACAGAAACATCATGCCCAATGGAATGGCAATGACTCCACTCTTGCTAAGGTAGGGCTCATCCATATCCAATGTCATCACATGTAATGTGACCCACTGTGACTGATGTGTCATACTTTCTCATCCACAAGATGTCCTGACAGATAATCGCATTGTGCATGCATTGATATGTACTGTAATCTATATACTATATAATCCATGTACTAGTAAAATGTTCTATGCACACTGTAAGCATCAGGAAAAACCTTCACCTCTAATTAGCCAAAATTTCCTCTAATTAGCCCAAATTTTCTCTAATTTGGCCAATTTCATTGATTTGCTGATTTGCTAAATTCGGACTGTCCCCATCTAAATTTCCCAAAATTTGGGCTTTATTTCTGTTCATTTGGCCCATATTGTCACATCCAGAACTCATAGTGGTTCAAACATAAACAAAAAATATAAATTATATTCCCTGTAACTACCAATAAGTACTGTACTACAGGCATTAGTCCACAGTCCTCCTCATCACTGTGTCTGCAACCTCATCCTCTTCATCACTGCATCTGCACCCTCCTTGTCACCACATCTGCACCCTCCTTGTCACCACATCTGCACCCTCCTTGTCACCACATCTGCACCCTCCTTGTCACCACATCTGCACCCTTGTCCTCGATGCTGTGTCCGTGACCTTGTCCTCGACACTGCATCCGCGACCTCGTCCTCGACGCTGCATCCACGACCTCATCCTCATTACTGTGTCAGTGACCGCAACCTCCTTCCCCTCGTCACCACGTCCATGCCCTTGTTGTCCTCACCGAGTTCTCATCTCATCCACATCCTTGCTGAGTCCATGTCCTTGCCGCGTCCTCATTGTCCTTGCCATGTCCTTGTTGGTGTTGATGGGTCCTTGTTGTCCTCAACACATCCTTGTCAGTGTCCTTGATGTCCTCACCATGTTTGCGTCCTCATCCTCGTTATCCTCATGGCTGCATCCTCACCGTGGTCCTCATGGCTGTGTCCTCACCGTGGTTCTTGTGGCCACATCCTCACCATTGTCCTCGATGCTGCATCCTCTCAGTGAGTCCATGTCCATGTCCTAGTACTTGTCAATTTCGTCACTGTAGTATGAGAACCTAAAATAAATATAGAAAAACATGAATTAGTTGTGAAAAAACAAGAATTAAAAGGAAATAGATACGTTCCTTTTGCAACACAGCCATTTTGCATCGCTTCCTGGTTGTCAGAGCTCCGAGTTTCCACCCCACAAGTAGTTACACAGGGGTTCGGGGTGCTATGTGTTGTTGTTGCCATCGTAGTCGCATCGTGTGGTCCCTGTTGTCACAGCATTGCCAGGGCAGGGGTTCTACCTTACAAGCGGATGCACTCGCAGCAATGTCATCATCAAGAAAGAGTTAGTGAGGAGGTGGCAGGTTGAAGCATTTCATAGGCTTACCAGGTACCCTACTATACCTCCCAGTACTTCTCTTAACCCCAAAGATCCCCCTCACATCCCATTTGGATGGGGAGGAGTAAAAAATAACTGAAAAAAAAAATAGTTAGTATAGTATTTTGAAGAAAATGCACTGCACATGTGTGGCAATCGTTTGGCCATAGTGAGGGAGGTGGACAGAGTGGGAAGCGGATGGTCTTGTTACTGGGAAGTCAAACTTACAGTAGTGTCACGTGTCAAAAGTCAACTGTGGGAGTTGTCCAAACATGACACAACTTTCCAATTTGGCCATTGACTTGGAGAAAATTTCCCTTGTAAGTTGTAACATAAGTAACATGCTTTTTTTTCTAGGCTGCGCTACCCTTGAAATGGAGGTTTTTTTTTGCACGTAGGTGACCACATAGGGTCCTCTCATTCCAACTCACACCACCAGGATGAGCCCCTTGAAGTGGCTACAACTGGGGTGGCTCCCTACCAGTGAACGGCTGACCACCCATGATCACTCGCGCCCTCACACCCCCCCCACCCTTGTGCCATCACCCTCGATGCCAAAGGGGGGGTGTCTTTCTCCATCGGCCCTTGGCCCCCTCCCTCCCTCTCGCCCCTACCACCTCAGGCAGCCCCTGTGAGCCAGACAGTGAGCCATCACTCGCCACTGTGCAACAGGGGCTCTGAGTTTGGTAGGACCAGGGTGGTGAGATGATGCGACCACCACCACCTCCAAGCAAGGATGTGGACATGGATTCAACAAGGACGAGGGCACGGACATGGACCCAGCGAGGATGACAATGTGGACAAGGACAAGGACGACGACATAGTGCGGACTCAGCAAGGGCGACAACGTGGACTTAATGAGCATCAGCAAACCACGATTTGCTGTACAGAGCTATACAGAGCTCCACAGAGCTCCACAGAGCTGTATAGAGCCATATAGCTGACCCAGGTTTTGCTGATGAGGATGAGATATGGACAAGGATGACAATACGGCACAGACTCAGCAAGGGTGATGACGTGGACGTGGACTCAGTAGGATGAGGATGAGGATGTGGACGCAGACAAGGATGACAATGCGGACATGGACTCAATGAGGATGAGGACGTGGACAATGATGATGACGCAGATGTGGACTCAGTGAGGATGAAGATGCAGACAAGGACAACAACACGGCACAGACTCAGCAAGGGCAACGATGTGGACAAGGATGACAACATGGAATGGACTCAGCGAGGGCAGGGACAGCAATAAAATAAACATTCAAGACTAATGAAGAAACATACAGAAGGGGCCTCAATCATTGATGGAATGGGAAGGCTCAGAGAAGGTAAAAGGTCATAGAAGGTGCCAGAGGGTACTATCGAGTGTATGGCAACGCGTTGAGGCATTCTTTGATGGAATATGCTAGAAATGAGCAAATAGGTCAGGAAGATAAGGTATTATGCTCTCCTATTGTAGCTAAGCAATTGAGACAGAAATGATGGACGTGCAAGGGAAACAGTACAATGTATAAGGAAAGAAAAAGTTGAAGTAAGGTCATCCAGATATGGTAATTGCCCAGGCCACCTGGGCCGATGTCAGGAAATGACCTCTGAGTGGTCAATTTTATGTTCTTAGGAACCATTTCATACCATTTGTGGCATTTGTCAAATTAGTCAAATGTTTTGGCTGGTTTGAAAAATTTAGCAAAGTTTTTGGGTGGTTTGGAAAAGTTTGGCAAATATTTGGCAAATTATGAGGGGAGGTTTTTCCTGATGAGAATCTATCATGGCACAATTACTGAAGACAGAACTTACTATATGAGTCAATTAAGTGATATTAGCTGTTTTGAGATCTTGAAGGATGGAGTCAGGAATCATTCGATGACCGTGGTACTTCTTTGCTGCCCAAGCGGCCTGTTTGCCATTCAGACCTTTGCGATATGCATCCATGAAACAGAGGGATTGAGTAGCATATCTACAAATCAGTTACTATAGTACAGATACTCAAATTGATAACCAGCTGGAAGGGTGCTTACCATTGCATTGAGATGAGTGGTACATTGTCCAAACAAGTGATTACATTTTGCTCTAAGTCCTCTTCCTTTGACGTTGGAGGGAGAAGGCAGTATCATTGCTTTGCATTGCCCCAACATTGTTCAATGAAGCTTGTCTCACAGTGGAACTTGGGGAAGAAGTGGACTGGATAACCCCTATACCTACAGCATGTTTCTAACAATGATTCCTCCTCAGCAAAGTCTAGTTCATTGAATAGGATGTGCCGGCAACAGCAGTTGCCCATACTTTCTGGGCAATCTGTGAAACTCTTCCCACACTGTGCTTTCTTTGACAACACATCGTGACCGTGTTCGGTTAATATTGTGGCCATACCTTTGAAAAGACCGGCCTTCTCGTGACCTTCTGGGTAGTAGAACACTTGCTCCCTCCCATTGGAAAACCTCCCATTATGCATCTGAACCTTTTGCTTCAAGATCTTACCATCTGGTCCATGGATTGGCTGGCCATCTGAACCTACAACGTTAATCAGCACTCCGAAATTCTTTTCAGGCTTTGAAGGATTCCTGGGCATTTTCATTGCTGAGAGTGCACCAGCTGGTCGTGGGAGGTGAGTAGATGCATTGTCATAAATAAAGTAGTGATCCTCATCTGGATAATGCTTTGAAAGGATTGCCATGGCACGATCTGCTTGCACAAGGATATCTTCATTTGTGAAGTATCCTTCACGATTCTTTCCCAGGCAAAAAATAACATGTGCCGATTCCCTTCCATCAGGTGATCAAAGCCAGCCATAATCTGCTGAGATGAAGTCAGCAACCATTAATGAAAACCCTTCCCCCTTTGTGTAAGGTTTTGCTGTTGCATCTTCATGGTACCATGCAGTCTGATGGCGATCATGTGCATAGAATATCAATTCATCATATACCCATGCGACCATAGGACAATCGACCCCACAAGGTACATCCCATCCATGCTCATCCACCCAGGTTCGCATACGAGCCTCATACTGCTCCATCACTGGAAGGAAGACCTTCTGCCAGTAGTGGACAACATCAGGCTGTTTATGACCATTGACGTACTGGCCCTTGAGGTTTTTCTTCCAGTGGTATCCCATTTTTTCAAGCCATCTTCATGCTGTTGCTAGTGAAATAGTCTTGGTGCGCTTTAAGTGAGTGAGGATCTCTGGTTTGGCACAGAACTGGACTATGTCTTCGGCCTTAATGTACTTGCCAATCTGCTGGAGGTGTAAATGAACTTCTTGAACCAAATCCTCATCATCAATTGCTGATTTGTTACTGTGGCCATATCTATTCTCTGGGATATCCTTTTGGTCATTGATAAATGACCGTGTCCATGTGTGAAGGTTTCTGGCATGGTACTTGCTCTCACAATGCATCGTAACTGTCACATTGGAAGCCTGTGTCCAGTTGCCTTGGTGCCCTGGTCTGTCTGTCTCCAAGCAGATATATGCGGCCAAGAACATCCTCATCCCCTCAAGTCATTCCTTCTTGGACTCTTACCACCATCATTGTTTTTTGATGGCCAACCCCTCCAGTTTTTCCACCCCCATCCTTCGCCTCTCACTGTCACCTGAGCCAGGGGAGCTTCCCCTCCCCCAGTTCTCGCTTTCGGATGTGTTGGCAGGCATGGACATTGACACTCCCGATCTCTCCACAGCCACTCCCCACCTTTTGGTGCAGGACAAGTCTGGTACCCCAATTCCCCCGAATTTTACCCGCTCTCAGGGTTTTCAAGGGGACCCCCATCCTGTGATTACGACATCACAATCCACACATATACTGGAAAAAGGCGGCTTGATCACAGTCACATCCTTCCAATTGCTCACTCCGGACTCAGGGTTTGGGGCGGGGACGCCCCTCCCAGCGTACCCCCGTCTTTCCTCTGGGAAGAGTCTGCCAAAGAAGAAGGCGCTTACTGAGAATGTGGATCTTTCCGTATTTGATATTCTCAACACCTTCTGCCGCCGCTGGTTCCTGTCTCAGGACCACCTCAGGGCCCAGGCCCTTTCAGCCCAAAAAGCTGAAGACAGAAACATTATTTGGGTAGAGTTTACTCCCCAGTTCCACACTCACCTGGTCAAGTGCGCCATTGCACTGGTACCTTGCCCCATCCATAAGGTGAAAAAGGTGATGTTCATATACATTTTAGAGCTTCTCAACCAGGAAAGCCCCCGGGCCTTCTTTGATCTCACATGAGGCCAGCAACTTGCGTCGCAGGCAGCCAAGGAGAGGAAGCGTCTTGCACGGAAGAGGAATCATGCATCGAGGCGTGAACACTGGAAAGTGGATGAAGAAGCCACAGAAGGCCGAACACAACAGCAATGCCCGTTGTGTGGATGTAAGTTTGCCACGTGCAAAGCTGCGAAGCGACACTGGTGCCCTCTAACCAGTGGGGAGAGCAGGAAGAGTGGGGACAGGAAGGGAAAGGGTAAAGCCGATCCCCCCAAACCGAATGAGCCGGCCCCCATGCCTCCCCCTGCACCCTCGAAACCCCCCCTCATGTCTCAAGCCACCGCTTATCTGCAAGGTAAGAAGAAGCATCCAAGAGCCCCCTCAAACGCAATAGAAGCTGCTGCAACAGGTAGTTGCCCCTCACTGCTAATAACGGGTCCGGTGCTCACCTCCAGCAACCCTGACAAGACAACAGCGGATTGCCATTCAACGTGCCTCAACACTGCCAAGAAACGGAGAGTCCGCAGAGGCTTGGTAGAATCACTGCATGGTAATACATAGAGTATGGTTCTGTCTTTGTATTTGACATGGAAATAGGGGCGCTCCCCCTGAACCCAGTACACAAATGGGAATTGTTGTTCTATCAAAAAAAAAAAAAAAAAAATCCCCTCAAGTCAATTATGGGTAACACTGTCAAGGCCAGCATTTTTGTAGCCATGCCCTTTCTTTCTTGGGGGCTGCAAGATACTTGTGACATCTGAGAAAGCTGCAGCCGCATCTTCGTGTGTTGGTGCAAATACATAAGTTTGAGGCTGTGAGTTGAATGCTGATTCCTCCATTGAGTCGTCCTCCACATGCATGGAGGTGTAATCTTCCTCATCTACCTCCCACCCTTCTTCGTCCTCCTCACCATCCTCGTACATCCAGAATGTTTCCTCACCACTCCAGTCATCATGTGGTGGTCTTGGAGCTTCATGATCTATGATTTCTTCAATCGCAATGGCCCAGGGAGTGCAAAGGAACTTTGGAGCTGGAATTTCTGGGGCAGGCTCGAGTTCTGGTGTGGGTGGCATGCAGTTTGGGGTGAGATAACAAGGGCTGGCATGTGAGGATGAGGTTGCTGAAGTTGTGTCGTGAAGTTCAAGCATGGGCGACTTGGAGTGTGGACAGTCAACAGGTGTGGGCTCTCGTGTTTTGGCCTTTTTTGACAGATTGGCCTATTAATTGACATGTCAATAATTAATTATCAAAGGTGTAATTAGCATGCATACATTCTCCTTATCCTTATCTGAATCAGGGCTTGATTTCCATTTACTGCGACAAGCATGATGGCCCAGATTCTGATATTGCCAGTTGCGCTGCCCCATAAGTTAAACATGCATGAGGCCTGACTAGCCTGACTAGCCTGACTCCACCCCCGCCTGCCCACCTGCCCGCCCACTTGCTGCCTTTTGCTTACATGTTTGTTCATGATGTTCACCATGCTAAACTTACCATGTTAATGTGTTAACAGCTGTACCCAAGATAAGATTTACTAAAAATGGTATATGATTCATATAAAGCTAATTACATTCTTCCTCTGCTGAAAATGGACAATCGAGAACCTAAACCCTCTCTAGAATCACATTTTACAGAGATCTTAGGTTTTTATTTTGTGAAAAGAGTGTATTTTAATGAGAAATTGAAAAAATGGTGTTTTGTCACAATTTGTCACTCTTTGATCATGTGATGACGTTGGCTGTGAATGAGCCCTACCTTAGCAGGGCATATCCATCAATAAAACCTATTGACCAAGGATATACACCTGCAAGTGCAAAAGTCATGGAAGCATTCCTTGAAAAGGGTAAGCTGAACCCAAAATGTGACCCTACCAAGAAAGATTTTTTGAAACACTTTGCAGCTTGGATACCCAAAGACAATCTCCCATTGTTACAGTTCTGAGGGACTGTATGTGCAAAGTGCACTGTTTAGTTGTACTGTATTCTCAATTGGAGAACACCAATACTGAATCAGACTAGGAATAGGAGAACCCCAGGGGTAAACCAATATATAAAGAAGTTGATGATGAGAACAACCAAGAGGGCAAGCAGGAATGCCAGCCCTTTGATGTGCCTAGTTAAGGCAGAGTGAGGATGCACAAGCAGAAGGAGGAATGTAGTGATTGGCAGGGGTAACCCCTGGGTATTTTGGTGGCTACCCATACTCCTACCCTCCAAAACCCCTACCCTCCAGCAAGGGTAGGGGTTACCTGGCTACAGGGGTAAGGGTTCCCCAGGGTTTGAGGGGTATCAAATACCCTGGGGGTTTTGCACAGGGGTATGGTCAGATCAAGCACAGGCAGGCTGGGGCCACTAGTAGCTACCATTTATCTATCATAAATTCTGGGCAATGCCCTGCCAAACCATTTATTTGTAGCCCAGTAAAAATATGATATGAAATGCCTAGGCAAATGCAATGACATGTGTGTTATTTGATTGCCTACAGTGATACCTTCCTTTTTTGGCTACCACCACCACGCGGTGCAATTAAGTGCTAAACAGGTGGTTGGAAGCTAGGATAAAGTAGAAGTACCCCCTGTAAAACTCCCTAGTCCTTGGACAGAAAACGCCTGCCTTTCTCGCGACCTGTCCAATTGCTACATACTTAGAACTGAAAGTTTACATGCCACCGACAAACAATGGTTCTTCAGGCGAAAGCCAAGACCTCATCACTAAAGCCTTTCTAAAGGCCCCACTCCCACCCCTCCCCCACAGACGCCACTTTTTCCATAAAAACGAAATCGATGAGACTGCAGCCAAAACCCCCTTCCCTATTTTCGTGGAACAATACCACAGCGTTGCCCGAGCTATAGACGCGGGATTCGGGCCCAAGTCCACCTTCTCAACCTCGGCCTGGTTGAAGTCTATTGCCGATCTCACGTCACGTGTGCTTAACAGGATTCTCATCACCAGGGCGAGCCTTCCGGCCCCTCAGGCCCCGCAGGAAGCGAGATCCATCTTCGATTCTGAAGATCGGGACACTTTCACACAGATCCAGACAAATCTGGATCATCTGTCCAAAATCTTCAGTGTCTCTGGTCCCCCCGTCGCTGGTGTGCGATCACTGCTCGCACGGGTCAGACTACCTCCAGGCCCAGGAATTCCTGTCAGAAGAAAACTACAAATCCATCTTAATGTCCACAGACCGCTCTCGGAAAGCAGTCCTTGCTAAGGTCACAGCGCATGCCAGCGGGGTCATAGAGAAGGAAGTGAATACCTGGATGCAAGACGAAGGCATCCGTCACCGCAACGAACTGAGGACCAAAATAAGGGAAGAAGCCAAGGACTTTTATTCGACCAAATCCCTTCTCGCGCAGAAGATTCAAGAGTCCCGGGCAAGAGCAGACAACTCAGACTACTACTCAAAACGCCAAGCAGAGCTGAAAGTTGATGCGGATGCCCAACTGAGACTCGAATTCACAGCTTACCGGGCTGAGAAACGCGCAACCTTCGCCACCTTATGTACCCCCGGGGAACCAAATCCTTCCGAGCTTGTCAACCCCCCCGAGAATCTTGGCAGCCCACCTGAGAACCTTGGCAACCCCTCCGAGGATCCTGGCAGCCCCTCCGTTGTCGCTGTCACCCCCTCTGAGGAACAGGACAACCCCCTCAAAGGTCCCGCGGAACGTGTCAACACCCCTGAGAGACTCGTCAACCTTCTTCCCCGCCGAGCAGGCCTTGACCCGTCCTCCAACAAGGAACTTATGTCGTTGCTCACGTGGATATCTAACCGGATGGACCTCCTAGAACAGAGGCTCCCTATCCCTGCCCCCCAGCCGGAACCTACTAGAGCTGCAGCCCACACGCCTCCAGCTCCTAGGGCCCAGGCCACCACTGTCGCAGACTCAGACTCACTGGAGAAGGCTGCCACCGCCTCCTCTTCACAAAATGACTGGCTGACCCCCCCAACGAAACGCAAAAAACTGGGCAAAGGTAAGGCTAACAAGGAGGCCAGGACCGCAGAGGAGGCCACCAACCCCGTTGCTGGCCCAGGTGCCTCACCCCACACTGAAGTAACCATCTTGCCCAAGCCGGAGACCCAGATGGCAAACAAAGGCCGCCAAGACCCGCTGTCAACCACCCAGCAGATAAGGGCAAACCTGAGAACAGCGAAGTCCTCACTTATCTTACTATCTGGCCGCTGGTCTTCTGCTCAGAACTTTGTCCTTACTTTTGCGGGCTCCGTCGCATATAAGGACATCCTGGAGGCTGGTCCGATCCTGAGGCAACCATTCCCAGGGTCAACGCTGGTCCCGTCATCTGGTCTTTCGAAGGTAACGTTCAACGGGGTCCCCACTAGGGACCCTGGCGCTCAGGAGATCTTCTTGGACCAGCAACTTCTGAACGAAGTCAAGCGCAACCCCCTGTGCGCGGGCCTTCAATTCGTCCTCCAACCACGCTGGCTCCGCCCCCCCCAAACGCTGAAAGGCCCTTTCTCCAGTTTTTCTTTTGCCTTCCTAGACCCGGACGGCGCTATCACGCAATCCCTATTACGCTCACACCTAGGCATGTTCGGTAAGGCCATCACTCCCAAAGTGTGGCAAGCTAGGCCCCCGGTTCTCCAGTGCCCGCGCTGCCACAAACTGGGCCACCAGGGCATATGGTGCCCCCTGCCTAAGGAGGCTCTGTGCTGCCAGATCTGCGGGAGTAACCACCGAGCGGCGGACCACCCGCTCAAGTGCAGCAAGGCCGCAAACCATCACACACAAGGTGAGTGCGACTGCCCAACTTTGTGCATTATCTGCAAGGGGTCCGGCCACACGGCGAGAGACCCCAGCTGCCCTGCCCGTGATGCGTACAAAGTACCCGCCCATAATACGACCAACCCCCCCAACCCCAACCCACACCGGTCCTAATGGTTTACGTCAATATCCTCTTTGTTAATATGCGCCGCCGTAACGCGGCGACCCATTCTCTATTAAACACCAACAATGACGCAGATATTATCATGGTCCAGGAACCATGGTATGACAGAATCGGAACTACGCGCTCAGACTCAGACCCTGAAGGGGTCGACATCTTGGGCGGGGTAGCTAATCCCAAATGGGATTGCATCTACCCCAAAACTGAACGGGGCGAGAGGTGCAAGACAATGGCTTACCGCCGCATCTCCGCGACCCACTTCAACATCACTAACCGCTTAGACATTTCACCCTGCCACCACATACTGACACTAGACATTCATCTCGGATCAAGCTCCTTCAGAGCCATCAATGTATACCACGACACGGACCACCCTAGAGCTCTCAACAACATCCTCGGCATAGAAACAGACCCTCAATTCCCAACTGTCATCGGCGGGGACTTCAACACCCATTCGCGGACGTGGTCCCCACCGGGCATACGCCGCTCCCCGTGGGCAGACAGGCTGGAGGATTGGGCGGTCGAACAGAACCTAGGGCTAGCCTCTCCTCCAGGGGTCCCGACCCGCAGAGGAGAAGGTAACCAACGCAACACCACCATCGACCTCATCTGGACCAACGCCGCCGCCATCCTGGACGACACGTTCCAGGACCCAAGAATCGACTTCGAGGCTTCAGTCGGATCAGACCACGCGGGCATCTGGGTTACTTACCAGCATATCATGGAGTCGGCGATTGTGGCCCCACTGCAACTCTCCCGCTTCATCATCGCAGATGACGCTCAAGATAAATGGACCGAGGAATTCCGGAAGATAAGTGCTTTAATCCCGCCAGAGCTGACATCCACAGCAGAAGTAGACCAAGAAGCCCTCCAACTCACACAAGACATTGAACAAATGAGCCTCTCGGACTTCAAGGCGCGAAAGGGCTACTCGCCGAGAGGCTCCTCTTGGTGGAACAATGATTGTGACATCGCCTCAGTGAGAGTCCGGGAGGCTCAGGACCACACAACCTGGAAAGCAGCAGGTAAGGCCCTTAGAAAAATTGTCCGCGTTGCCAAACGCTCTTGGGCAAACGACTTCCTACACAACGCCACACCAGACAGACTTTGGACAGCAGCAAAATGGCGTTTTGGCCGTAAGCAAAGGCTGATACCCACACTAACTACAGCCGCAGGCCTCTCGGACCACCCACCCCAGATGACAACAGCACTCAAAAGCCGGTTCTTCAAGTCGTCGTCCAAGGAAGTACCTCCCATCTTCCTAGATGACCCTCCGCCTCACGCCACCCGCCCATACGCTCCAATTACTATTGCCGAAATCTCAGATGCCTTACGCCCAACAAGTAACAAATCAGCCCCTGGCCCCTCAGGCCACAATTATAAACTAGTTAAGTGGGCTTTCACTGCTAACCAACCACGCATCCAAGCACTGTTTGAGGCTTGTCTAAGGCTAGGCCACCACCTGAGATCTTGGAAAACGGCCAACATTGCGGTTGTTCCTAAGCCAGGGAAAGAGGACTACAGCCTCCTGAAGTGCTACCGCCCGATTGCGCTTCTGGAATGCCTTGGGAAACTACTTGAGAAGGTCATTGCCAAACGCCTCACCCATGACATATCGGCCCTCTGTCTCATCCTGGCCACGCAATTTGGAGCGCGCCCCTTCTCCTCCACAATTGACGCGGGCCTCTGCCTCACGCATGACATCGAAACTGCCCATGCCCTAGGCGGGGTGTGCAGCTCCCTTCTCTTTGATATCCAAGGGTTCTTCGACAACGTAAACCATGATAGGCTGACAGCACTCATAGCCACTCTCGGCTTTGCCCCTGAGATCTGCAGCTGGATCGCCTCCTTTCTGAGGGACAGGTACGTTCATCTAAGATTCAATGGCTTTACCTCGGAAGACATCGAGCTGGAGATGGGCACGCCTCAGGGCTCGCCCATATCCCCTGTACTCTTGATCATTTATGCCTCGCCCCTGCTCCACCTCGCAAAAAAATGGTCCGACGCGGTGAACATGATGTACGTTGACGACGGCAACATCTTCGCGCAGGCCCCCACATACAAGGCCCTGGAGCAGAAACTCAGGTCTCTCTACACAGAGTGTCATGAGTGGTGCCTCCAAGCGGGTCTAACCATCGAACCAGACAAGACGGAGATCATCTTTTTCTCCCGTGCACGACCCAACCCTGCACTTCATGGCACTCGACCTGCGACCGTTTTCCTGCCAGACTGGGACTTTAGCACGTACTACACAGTCACAGCAGCGGACCACGTTCGCTACTTAGGCTTGTATTTCGACCACAAACTTTCTTGGGACAAACACGTGGCAGTGGTCGCAACGCGGACAAAGGGCACTTTCAAGGCCATGCAGCTCCTAGGCAACTTGGTTCGGGGTCTCGATCACGGGAGTTGGCGCATGGCCTTTAACGCCATCTGCATCCCTGTCCTCACATACGGTTCTGCCATTTGGTTCAGAGGCCAAAAGAAGCACATCAAAACTCTACAAGCTGTTCAGAATACTGCCGTTAGGACCATCGCAGGAGCCTTCCGAAGTACCCCTCTCGAGCCACTTCACCAGCTGACTGCCATTCCCCCTATTCAGATCCGCCTTGAACGTCTTTCGTCTCAGGCGGCCATCCGCCTATTATCACTCCCGCGATCCTCCCCAGTACTACATAGAATGGGCCCCCCTTGGTCGACAGTGGAGGGTAGTGGCGCCCCCCTTCCATACCCTACCCAAGCCCACCCTCCAGACACCTGCATACGCAGGCTGATCCGCCTTGTCAAGTTCGAGAGCTGATCACTCCCCTGCCTCGATCATCCCCCTTGGAGGCGGTGCAACCTGCCTTCTGATCGCCTCACCATCTGGCACAACACCTGCGAGGGAGAGGCTCGTAAACGCCTCCTTGACTCAATCTGGGCAGTACATCATAACCAAGAAGATCGCTTGCTGATTTATTGCAGAGGTACTGGCCCTAACCCGACACAAACTGACCCAGTGTGGACGGGCTCCGCGGTGGCGTTCCGGCGGGGGAGAGAAGTTGGCCTTCAGGCCACCCTGCTAGGTTCCAACGCCTCGCATAGAGACGTGTCCTTCCACGCTCTGATTGACGCGGCCGAGTTAGCCAAGAGCTTGTTGGCGGCCTCCCCAACAAGCTTGGTAACTATCTACACAGCGGATCATCAGACTATACCATGGCTGCTCACCACCGACAGACATGACAACACAGCAGCGTGCAAAGCGATCTGCAAAGTCCTCACGGCCATGCTCTTCGACAACCCGGAATCGAACCTGACAATAAGTTGGATTCTGGGGATGGGAAGCTTTCACCCGCTCAAAAGACTCCCTGAAGTCGCCTCACAAGCAGCGGCCGCGGCTACCTTGCTAGAACCCCAGCCACCCACCATTGCCGCGCTCAAACACGCCGTGAAAGCCGATGCTCTGAACAAGTGGGAGCAAATATGGCTCAAAGATCCGCGCAGAAACCTGGCATACCGTGCCCTCCACCACCCCCCATTGGGCCAACCCCCAGAATTTGTTACTGGGATTGAGACTTTCGCCAGACCTATCTTCTGTACTGCTATCCGATTGCTGACGGAACATGCGTTTACAGGGGAATACAATGCCAGACATCGGCCGCGGGCCCCTGACCCGCACGGCTGCCAATGCGGACAAACCCCAACACAAACCGTTGACCATATCATTACACATTGCCCCCGGTTCAACGAGGCTCGTGAACGGTTCCTCAGACCGGTCTCTGAGACCCTCTCCGCCACCATATTGTTCGGCACCAAAGCGGGCGGCAATGCCCTCGCCAAATTCATCAAAGCAACGCAGGCTTGCGTGAGACCCAGGAGGCGTCCGGTTGAGGACCACGGGTAATTCATTAGGGCCCACGTGCCCCACCGCCATTCCTTTCCCATCAGAAACCTCCCCACCACACTTAGTTAGAAAATCAGCTCCCCCCTTCACTTAGGTCGCTTCCGCTAGCTACTATTATTAGTACGCGACCGAGCGCGTCTTTGTTCTATGTAAACATGCAGCGCTATATAAATGCTGATTCCAAAAAAAAAAATTGCCTACAGTGATATGTTAGTGATTTCATTTCTTCCTGGGGTCCTTTTTCATTGCTTGCCTAGGGCAATATTTTGGTGATTTCATTTCTTTTTTGAGATATTTTTCATTGCTTGCCTGGGGCAATATCTTGGGGATTTCATTCCTTTTTTGAGATATTTTTCATTGCTTGC
>QFDX01002334.1:0-17537 GCA_003315875.1 Lactifluus piperatus | reverse complement strand
CCTGGATTTCTCAACACTAACTGCATAAATGCAGTGTCTGATATAAAATATTAGCTGCTACAGGTGATGGAAGTACCAGGACGGCAGCACCGGCGGCGCGAGGAGAAAGGCCACGGCTGCGGCACCACCAGCGGCGCGAGTACAACCCCAGCAGCAGCGCGAGCACAACGGGCACGCCAGCAGCAGCGCGAAGACGCCAGCACTAGCGCGAGGACGTCACCACCAGCGGCATGAGCACAACCCCAGCAGCCGCGCGAGAACGGGCATGCCAGCAGCAGCACGAAGACGCCAGCACTAGTGCGAGGACGCCAGCACCAGCGGCGCGAGAGCGACGGGCACGCCAGCAGCTGCGCGAAGATGGCAGCACCAGCACGAGGGCAACGGCAGCGGCACCACCAGCAGCGCGAGTACAACCCCACCAGCAGCGCGAGCACAACGGGCACGCCAGCAGCAGCGCGAAGCCGCCAGCACTAGCACGAGGACGTCAGCACCAGCGGCATGAGCACAACCCCAGCAGCCGCGCGAGGTCAACGGGCACGGCAGCAGCAGCGCAAGGACCGCGCATGTGGTGGTGGCAGTGCGATGATAACGGCGGAACGATGATGACAGCAGTGGATGACAATAGCACTTTAATATAGTTGGAATACTGATGTATCTAGTAGAGATGTTGAATACTAGACTTGCGAGTACTTATACAAGTACTTGTGGACTATCCAAACTTGACCTGGATCCGTAGCTAAATGACCTGTGTCCTGACTTGGAGCCGTGAGATACTTGACTCACGAGTATTCCCACGAGTTTACTCA
This sequence comes from Lactifluus piperatus, assembly GCA_003315875.1. Taxonomy (NCBI): domain Eukaryota; kingdom Fungi; phylum Basidiomycota; class Agaricomycetes; order Russulales; family Russulaceae; genus Lactifluus; species Lactifluus piperatus. The sequence goes on along the minus strand of QFDX01002334.1, from coordinate 16,731 downwards.
CAAGGAGCCACGAGTTACCCGCACTCGTGACATGCCTTACTGACTCCCGCACTTGCGCCGAGACCCAGGTGTAGTGTCACGACGCCATCTTCAAAGTCCGAGCTCGTCTTGTCTCAGCTTAATGGACCAGGCAATATACAATGTGCCCGCGATGATCACACGGGACATTGCCCAAGAGGAAAGAAAGGGTCCGTGCAGCATACGCCCCGTGTTGTCCTGAGTTTCGCATACCAGTAACACCAGAGTCATACCGTTAAGCAAGTGCTGCACAGCAATGCAGTCAGGGGAGAGGTGCTTAGGAAGGTGGTAGTTGGTTGGTTGCCTTGAGAAGCGAGGACAAGAAGCCTGCGGGCGCAAATCAGTGCAGATGATCCTGTACCAGAAGAGTAGGGCACCATATTTGTTGAAGGGACTACCACGGCGATGCATTTCACATGACACCACCTTTGAGTCGCACATGCGCATCTAAAAGATGTCAGAACAGTGCAATAATTGTAGGGAAGGTGGAACAAAAGAAGGCGAGGGTGATGTCCGCACACGTCTGTTGCCGCAATTACCTTTGTCCGCTTTGATGTGGCACCCGTTCCCTTGCGGTGGTGGTTCTCAGTGCTGGGGTGGTGGCCGTCATTGTTCGTTGTTCACCCTGTAGTGGTTGTTATCGTCGTCGTCGAAAAGAATCGATTAGTTGATGAGAAAAGGAAAGAAAAAAAACCAACATGCAAGCAACGTGTCGTGAGCATACAAACATGTGTAAACACATAAACGATCGGCGTCCTCATGACTTAACTTATTCAGATGGACTCTCGAAGCACGCGAAGTTCGCTTTTCCACCCTTCCCCTCAGTCTTTGGGAAAAAAGTCCTTACATTCCCTAGCCTGTCCGTGCGCACATTGTATACTGTGTACATAGCAGGCGTGATCCTGTGCTGTGCCTGTCTAACCTCCCATTCAGTGTCACCCTGCCAACCGTGTTCAGCAACGAGTGCGGTTCTCCCTCTGGCATTCAAAGCACATTTGAGTGCCATGAGTGGGCTTCCAGGCTTCACTACAAATGTCGATTACTGTAATGTCGGTGGCAAGCAAGGGTAAAAGTATCAAGCTTGGCATTGTAGTAATGTGCATTGTAGCCCCCCGCTCCCCTCCTCCCCTTATGGTACCATTCATGGCATTGTGATACAGGATGGTATCGATTGAAGAGGACTCACTTTACTGAATGGTGAATTATCTTCATTTTTTATTTATTTCCATGGACGGACTGGAATAAGTTGTAAGTGATGAGAAGGCTCCGCAGTGAGCAAGGGCAAGAGTAGTGAGGCAATGATGATCAGCGCTCAGCCTGTGGTGTGTTACATACTGTGTGAGCAAACATGTGGACCATCATATGTACGAGATTGCATTTTTGAGTATATACCTTCTTTTAATTGATTGAGTTCTTATTTCTCTTAAAGTTATTTTGATGTTCTTAGAGGTCTTTCTGAAAGTTGAATAAGAGCGTTTCCAATCTCAAAAGAGCTCTAAGAGTGTCTAAGAGACTTTGCAATTTGCTGATGACGATGAACCGTATGCGACGGGTAGAGCGCGCCCACATTGGGCCACATATGTAGAGAAGCCGGCTCAGCAAGCCTGTATTTCTGGTTATATCGTGGAGCGCGAGCATCGGCCGTTATCATAATTAATGGTTGCCTCTCCCAAAGCGTCGAGCCGAAGGTCGGAGGCTACATACCTATGAGCAGCACTTGGGTATTATCACTATCACTGAGTGGGAATGCCCACTCCGCAAGGGCCGTCACGCTACACTCCATGGTCAGACTTGACATCCCCTTCCTTGAAGATGGAGCAACTTGACGTCTTGAAAGTTTCATGTACAAATGACCTTGCGACACCGTAGCCGCCTCGGCCTCATGTCGGACTCTTACCAAGCCACAACCTTCTGCCGACCCCGAAACTGCCTCAAATTGGTCCACAAAGGACTGCGAGGCATACACGCAAATTGTCCTGACGCTCGACACCACCACACCACCACTGCAAAGGATGCCTGGGAAGAGCCCCTGAGCAATACTATCATGAATTATGGGTTGCAAAATACCAGAGAGTTTCAAAATGTTGAATTTATAAGAGATCGCCGCAGCAATTTAGCTGATCTTTGCTTGGATATATCACACATATACCTCCTTATTATGTATCACCAAAGAAATGGAGAAGTTTTTTATTGTACTTCCTTTTGCGATCTTGCTGATAATATAGGGTACTACTAAAAAACTGATTAAAATGGTTCCGGGTTTAGGCATTTCTCAACAAAATGCTGTAAAGTTTTCAAAGTATCATCTATCCATATCATTCAAATCTCATGTAAAGTTATAGACCATTCAGAATAGCGGGAGGGGGGACACAGATGAAAGAGTGAATTTGCGTGACAACATGCTCGAGCCATCGGATTTCAAAGTCCGCTACCGGCTAATGTGTCGCGTCGCGTTCGACCATCGAACACGACAATGACAACCACGCGTGCATTGCAGTAACACCGAAGTGGAGCTTTCGGCTGTATGAGTCAGCGTGACAATTCGTTGACGAAATTTTTGAAGCTCCCAATTTTCGGGACTCGGGACTTGCACTCAGCTTTCTTCTGACACAACAAATGAGAGTTCAGGGGGATACTGTTCAGATGTTATCACGTCGACTCTAAAAAGTCCGATTGGAAAAAGATGCTGCCAATGCTTTTCTTCAGATCTTTTGGTAAAAGTTTTGAAACTCCCAAACCCGTGATAGTATTATCATGTCTCAGCCTCCCCACCTGCCTCCCTGCCATCCTCACTCTCCACCCTGAAGACCATCCTATCTACCACCCAGTCTTCAGATATGTCAAGTCGCAGATCGTCTTCGACAAACAGCGACGCGGGCGCGATTTCAGCGCTCGGGATAATTGCCTATTTTCCAGGGCAGGTAAAAGCCAAAGGCGATCAATCAGAACCAGACAAACCTAGAAAGGAATGCACGAACTGCAACAAGCGGTGCCACGACGTGAGCGGACGTCGGAAGCTCAAGAGAAAGCAAGGAGCGCAAGGAGCTGCAAGTGCAGCCCCCCCACCCCCTTTGACTTGCTGTCCAAATGAAGTCTCCTCCAATCTCACGCTTGCCCCTCCACGCCCACCGATAGGGTCGTACGCGACTTTAAACCAATTACCGCGACGTCATCCAAAGCATCTTCCATCACAGGAGACGGTTTTCCGGCCGCTGTCGAAGGCGCCCTTGCCGCGAGGCACCGACAGCACGAGCCTATCCCATAGCTAGCTACCCTACTAAGCACGACGCCTTATCTGAAGTGGGGCCCATAAAAACCTTGTAGACACATTTTTAAACGAATCTACGCCACAGAAACAGGGGGGGGGGTTACCTAAAAGGACCCCCCACTGATACATGCAAGTGATTATAGGATGTCCCCACGACTCGTACGCGCACGCTATTTCCGCTTTTCTCTGCTTCTACAAAGCTGGAACTCCGTCAGAAAGCGAAAAGGGGTGACCAACGACGCAATTACCATAATAGGTCCTCCTGCATCCCCTCGATCGCCGACCTGCGTGCATCAAACGGGGGTTGGAGTGACATGGAAAGTTGGGATGGGATGTGCGTGTTATGATTTGGGCTATAAGAAGTATTGTCGTTTGTTATTTTTCTTCCTAGTGAGTTTGCGAGGAGTCAGAAGTTCAGAAGTAGCGACGTGTCATAAAGTCGTTGTCGCGGGACTTACCGCCTCGTCCACGCAGATTGAGGTTCCTTTTGGGACCTTTCCAGCCATCTAAGTCGGGGAAGGGGCATAGGCCCCTGAGATGAACTACGCTGCCAGTGTGACATATGCCACGATGGTTGGCGGTGATACCTGTGGTGCCTTGCCTTGCATCGGCATAGCATAATCTCCATTAACTAGAAAGTCGCGTAGGAATAACCATAAGTCATCGTTTTGGACAGTTTCTCCACGGGCATAGGTGTTGAACGGGGCACTAAGGTTTGCCCTTGAGCATGGTGTCCAGGCGATGACTTTCAATGAGTTGAAGAAGGACTGAAAGGTTACTAGGACGCCTTCACGGTCCTGAGACTCGAAGGAGTCGTAAGGTGACTATGGGTGGAGGACCAGACCTTGCGTTTCAGGGGCTCTCTTGGTGGGCAGAGGTATGGGTGCAGTGGGGGACGCGACTGTCCAGTCCAAAAGAGCGCAAGGCAGATCACTAAGCTCGGAACCAGAGTTATTTCTGGTTCCTGAGTTTAGCGATCATGCCTAAATACAACTCAGAGGAAACAGATAGTTAGGTCGCTGAGCAGCAAGAGTACGGCGGGAAAAAGAAAAGGGAAAAAAATATTGCGATAGGGGGGCTTATTAGTGATAAAAATAATTACGGCATTTCTGATGGCAAGCAATATTCTAAGGGCATTGCTTGGCATCATCAGCATGAACCATATTTTATGACGTCACTAATCTGCAACCATGTGACATCTTTAGAACAACAATCCTCGTAACTAGGCCGTGTCTCTGCCTTACCTATTGCACTTTTCTGTTTGGTTCTGCGACCGTCATTATGGTGAACATTATAGGACACCTTTATTTCGAATTGCCTCACTTCTGACCTACGACCCACAATTTTGGTGTCCACTACTACGCCTATCGTAACTTAGATCAATGCCATCCTTGTGCGCTGCATGATGACTAATCTGGACCTCCAGCTCTACGGCTTCCATCAGCCTCCTGCCATCCTCCCTCTCCACCCTGAAGAGCTTCTTATCTACCACCCAGTCTTCAGATATCAAGTCGCAGATCGTCCTCGACAAACAGCGACGCAGGCGCGATTCCAGCCTCGGAATAATTGCCCATTTTGCCAGGGCAGGTAAATACCAAAGGCGATCAATCAGAAACCAGACAAACCCAGAAGGAATGCACGCCTGAAACAAGCGGGGGTCACGACATGAGCGAACGCCGGAAGTTCAAGAGAAAGCAGGAAGTGCAAGGACCTGCAAGTGCAGCCCCCCCCTTCGACTTTGCTCTCCAAATGAAGTCTCCATCAATCTCAGGCTGGACCCCTCCACGCCCACCGATAGGGTCATACGCCTTTTTAAATCTATTGCCCGCGACGTCGTCCAAAGTCTCTTCCATCGCAGGAGACGGTTTTCCGGCCGCTGTCGGAGGTGCGCTTGCCGCGCGACGCACCGACAGTACGAGCCGATCCCATAGCTAGCCACTCTAAGCACGTTGCCGTATCTGCTGAAGTGGGCCCATACAGAGCTTATAGATGGATTTTTCATCGAATTGACGCCGCAGAAACAAGGGGTTACATCTAAAAGGACCCGGGGCGACCAACGACGCACTTACCATAATTGGTCCCCTGCTTTCCTCGCTCGCCTCCATGCGACCTGCGCGCATCAAACAGGGGTTGGAGTTGCATGATGAGATGGGATGCGATGTGCGTGTTATGATTTGGGCTATAAGTACTATTGTCGTTTGTTGTCTTTCTTTATAGACGTGAGTTGCGGGGAGTCAGTTTAACAAACCAGACTTTTCCATTCAAACGCGTGCTATATGTGAGGATACTAATTACAAGGGGAGGTAGCATGATAATGTGTAACGTTTCTAATGGGGAGTCGGTGCAGTGGGGGACTCGTGGTAGTTATGGCGATAATATAAACAAGGGTAGTTGATAAAAAGGGGGTGAGTGTGGTTGGGAACTTGGGGGTTCGGACATATCCCACTGCATGTAGCGCGCTAGCGGTGGCTGGGTGGCAGCATGCCGATGCACTGTCATGCACTTTCTGGCACTCTTGGCGAGTCATTGAGCCTCGTGAGTTATACAAGCTTCGTTCTTCTCGTATCGTTGTTTGATTATTACCTCACTAGGTACCCTTTCCGCCAGCAAAGGCAATCTTCGTAGGAATTGATGTCCTCCTCGCAGTACGTCTCTCCGTTATCATCTTCGGTTATGTACCCCTGACGTTATTATTCTAGGCTGCTAGTGGTGTTAGTGCGAGCTATGACGCACTCGAAGACCTCTTTGAATGTCTCCAAAACTTTCTTCAAAGATTGCACGTTTATACCGAGATCTCGCCAACCACTATGATGACAGGTATACTGATCAAGATAATGGTGGAATTACTCTCGGTGCTTGCCCTAGCAACAAAACAAGTAAAGCTAGGACGTTTCAGTAAGCATTCCCATGTTTTTATACGTGTCACCGGTGGTTGAATGTGCTGCAGAAAAGTTTGCAAAGAAGCTATTAGGAGAGAGCGAAATTGAATCTGTGTTGAAGAGGCTCGATCGGCTTACTCAAGAAGAAGCTCGAATGACTATTGTCCAGACTTTAGAGGTCGTACATGGTCTTATGAGTAATATGAAGGTAGTTATGAATGGTGTGTCACGCTTCTTGTCTCGTTATCACAATTTAATGAATCTGTTGGTCTTGTAGATGGCAAGGCAGCGATCGGTGGCATTAAACAAGCCCTTGGTATGTTCTTAGTGCGTCTATAAATCCTAGATTCGGCTGAGAGTCTATCTAGTTGATATGCGAGAGACAGTCAGTAAGATAAACAAGATAGAACGTTCGTGATTATCCAACCCATCCAAGCGAATCTTCGATACTGACGCTAGATTGAAGGTGACCTGTTGCAAAGGAATGTCAGCAACTGGCTAGATTCTCCGAATCCTTCAACAAGTCATAATGTTGCATGTGAAGCTCATCAGCCCGGAACTGCAGCTTGGTTTTTGGAGGGGAGTATCTTCTCTGAGTGGAAAGAAAGGGGATCGTTATTATGGATCCATGGTAACCGTAAGGTTCCCCTGATGTTCACGTGTTTAATGTCCTAACAAGGTTGTGATCTAATAGCGGGGTCAGGAAAGACTATCCTCCTGTACGTCCTCATCATCTGATCCGCTCTCAATCACTGAGGTATCATCCAGCTCTGCAATTGTCGAAAACATCGCAGGTTTACGCGCAGCCGGGTTAGCTTCTATGGCGTATTATTATTTCGATTTTAGAGACGTCAAGAAGCAGCATTGCAATGGTCTACTGTCCTCTCTCCTCACGCAGCTCTCTGCGCAATCTACTGCATATTATGATATGCTCTCCGACTTGTATGCAACACACGATAGCGGCATCCGAGACGCTGCCAACAGGACACTTAGGGAAACTCTATACAAGATGCTGAAGCTCCGCGGAGAGGCGCCAATTTACATCATAATCGATGCATTAGACGAATGTCCAAATATTTCGGGGATGCCAACGCCACGGGAAAAGGTCCTCGAACTCGTGGAGCAGCTTGTCAAGTTGTCGCTTTCAAATGTTCATATTTGTGTTACGAGCCGTCCCGAATTTGACATCCGAACTGTGCTCGAGCCTTTAACAACACTTCGAGTTTCGCTTCATCAAGAAATTGGACAAAAACAGGACATCGTGGATTACGTAACCAAAGTTGTTCACTCTGATCCAAAGATGCGGAGATGGAGAGAACAGGATAAACAATTGGTAATAAAATTCCTCTCTAAGAGAGCGGGCGGGATGTAAGTGACCGCATGACGATGCCTCTCAAAATCTGACCTATTGAATTATATGCAGGTTTAGATGGGTGTTCTGCCTGTTGGAGATCCTGCGTCGCAAACTTCCTCCGAAGATCCAGGCTGCTTTAAACGAGTTGCCAAAGACGTTAGATGAAACATACAAACATGCATTGATCTCAATTGACGAGGAGAAACGAGAATATGCTGAACGTCTCTTCAAATGCCTCTTCGTAGCGATTCGTCCCCTACGCGTCTCAGAACTTGCAGAGATTCTTGCTATTCAGTTTGAACCCGATTCGATTCCAAACTATGATGTAGGCTGGAGCCTAGGCGATGCAGAAGAAGCAGTTCTTTCCGTTGGTTCGAGCCTGATATCGGTGGTCAATGTGGATGGCTCCCGAGTAGTCCAATTTTCCCACTTCAGCGTCAAGGAGTTCTTGATCTCGGATCGCCTTGCCTCATTAGGGGACGACCTCCTTTCCCATTATTACATCCTTCCCGGACCCGCACATACGATTCTTGCAAAAGCATGCCTGAGTATCCTGCTTAATCTAAACGAGCATATCGACAAAAAGACGATCGAGAATTTCCCACTGGCTCACTACGCTGCTCGATATTGGGTCGGTCATGCTCAATTCGATAATGTCTCGTCGTCGATACGAGAAATGATGGAGCGCCTTTTCGACCCGAACAAACCTCATTTTTCAGCGTGGGTGTGGTTGTATGATATTGATCGCCCTTGGAGACAAGCAATGTCGACAATCCATCCAACAGTTCCAGAGGCGACTCCATTATACTATGCAGCATCATGCGGATTCTATGACCTTACAAAGCATCTTCTCCTTGCTCATCCGTCGGACGTGAATAGGATGGGTGGATCTCGCAAGAGTCCTCTACCCACGGCACTGGCCACAGGGCATGTGAAAGTCGCAGTATTGCTGGTACAGCATGGTGCCGATGTAAATGTCCGAGATCATGAAGGCGGCACAGCTTTGCACCAGGCATCGCAAGCGGGGAATCGTGATATCGTACGGTTCCTCCTTGAAAATAATGCTGATGTGAACGCACAAGTCCCTGAAGGCTCGTGGACTCCACTTCATATGGCCTCAGACCAGGGACAACTGGAAGTTGTTCGTCTCCTGCTTCAGCACGATGCAATTATAGACTGTCGCGGCGAATGTGATCGAACCCCGTTGCAAGGCGCAGCAATCAGTGGGCACCTCGATGTCGTGCGACTGCTACTGCATTCGGGTGCAGACCTCGAAGCGAGGGACGATCACCAGCATACTCCATTGTTCTATGCGTCTGAGAACGGATGTCTCGACGTTTCACGCTTCTTGATCGATCGAGGTGCAGACCTATATTCCCGAACCAAGACAGGCTGGATTCCTTTGCACGAGGCCGCAAGATACGGACATGTTGACGTTGTGCGGTTGATGCTAGACCACAGCGTAGACATAAACATACCGGCAAACGACCACTGGACCCCGCTACATCTTGCATCGGCCAATGGACATCTCGATACCGTGAAGTTGCTTATCGAGCGTGGTGCATCCGTCGATATGCGGAACAATGAGGAAGAAACACCCTTGGATCGCGCCGCATGGCAAGGGCACCTTGATATTGCACGGTACTTAGTCGAGAATGGTGCAAATGTGTCTTCCCGATGTAGCAAGGGCCGGACTCCGCTCCACTCAGCGTCAAAATGTGGGCACATCCACCTCGTGAGGTTCCTACTCCAGTGTGGTGTCAATGTCGACGTTCGGATCGGGAAGGGGTGCACTCCATTGTACCTGGCATCTGGAAAGGGGAACCTCGATGTTGTGCGGTACTTAATAGAGCAAGGAGCTGATATCAAGGCCACTGATAACGAAGGTTGGAATGCATTGCACGCCGCATCACACAACGGACATCCCGATGTCGTGCGACTATTACTTCAATCCGGCGAAGGCATTGATGTACGAAATGACATCCAGGAGACTCCGTTGATGATAGCGTCGAGAAAAGGGCATATCGATCTTTCCCGCTTCCTAATCGACCAAGGTGCAGACATAAATTCCCAAAACAACCAGAAATCTACTCCATTACACTTCGCATCAGGTGAAGGACACCTTGACCTCATACGACTGTTGCTAGACCGAGGTGCGGACGTAAATGCACGGGGAGAAAACCTCGCGACTCCGCTGCACCTCGCTTCTGCTGCTGGGCACATAAAGGTCGCACAGTTACTGGTTGAACGTGGTGCCATTATCGATTCTCGTAACGACCTGGAAGAGATACCTCTTTATCAGGCAGCTGGAAAAGGGACATTCAAGATAATACGCTTCCTACTCGAGTCAGGAGCGAATGTGGGCGCTATCAACAACAAGGGTTGGACTGCGTTACACACAGCATCGTGGGAGGGTCATCTCAAGATTGTCAAGTTGTTGCTCAGACATGGTGCGGATGTGGACTCGCGAAATCACGATAATCAAACTGCAGCAGGCTTGGCATCGGACAATGGCCAAAGCGAAGTTACAAGCTTCCTAGCTAATTACAAGGGAGACGAGAATATTCGGAACCTCATATGCTCAAATACATTGGACACAGCACTATTCAACTCTGATGATGATGAGGGTGACAACACGGGAGAGACTTCGCTTCACACTGCGGCGGCGGAGGGGAAACTTGGGGTTGTACGGTCGCTGATCGTACGGGGTGCAGATGTCAATGCACTCAATGCTGATCAGAGAACACCACTGGATCTCGCGTCGACAATGGGACACTCCGACGTTGTGCAGTTACTCACTGAGCAAGGCGCGGAGGTGGACTCACGGGACGATGCTGGGTGGACACCGTTACATAACGCATCTCGATTCGGGCATATTGATATGGCACGTTTCTTGATTGATCGGGGCGCAGATGTGAATGCTAGGAAGCTGGATGGTTGGACCCCCATTCATCTGTCAACAAAAAATAGACATCTCGAGATCGTGAAATTGCTCCTTGCACGGGGTGCAAATCTAGAGCTTCACACTGAGGATGGTCTAACTGCATTCCAATTAGCGGCACGGAGGAAGTATCGGGATATTATGCAATTGCTGATTGAGCATGGTGCAAAACGAGGATAGCACTTAAGGTTGGAGGAATCGCTCAATCGTCACCGATGCGGCGGCTAACTGACTCATTGATTTCAGTATCTAATGATGGCGCGGAAGTAACGCCGGCCCAGGAAGCTTAGTCCTGCCTGTGTTTTTGTTGTTGCAGAAGTTTCTTATGATTTAATGTTGTGTATTTTCGCATACGATGGAAATTATGAATATGGATTGATAAATAAAGTGGCCCATCGTAGATGGATGGAGCCTAGAGAGCCGTGGGCATCAGTAAAACGTGATTATAGCTGTGCTTAGTCGTGCTTAATTAATACTCAGTCCAATAAGCCACTGGTCCGGAAATAAGCACCATAAGCAACTTAAGCACGATAAATCGATAAACTGTCCTAAGCAGTCGAGCCGAGTCAGACTGAAATGCGACCACTTTGTCCTGCGTTGAACATGCCTGCAAGCACATTTTGCGAAGGAGTCATTTCCTCTGAAGGACACCATCTACGTCGAGAGAAGCCACTCTAAATGAGATTTTACCCTCCCCTTTTTTGTCGTTGTCATCCAAAGAAGTGGGGGGCCGTGGTCTGCCCCCTCTGGGAGACTGAGTCTGCATGGGCAATCTGCTCGACGAGGCCTAGGAGGACAGAAAGGATGATGCCCACTTCGAGGGTGTCATGAAATACTATGAAAAAAATAGGGATGGAAAACAGGTTACAGGCCATGGGTGATGGGAGGGAGAGGAGAGGTAGGGCCTTGGGAAAAGATGATGCAAAGGGGATATAAGAGCATGGCAGCGACTGAGCAGCAGACCAGCTAGGTCCATCACATCTTATCTGATATCCCCGTTTCGGGGGCACTGCTTATCCCATCCCATCTCCCACCGACTCACGATACACCCTTACCATAGATGACCACGGCATGGGTTGCCAGTCATTTCAACGAAGTGGGCGAGTAAATCCGTGCCGATGCGCTAATGTCACTTGTGTGAACTGCCTGTCCCCGAGCTGACTAACTTTGGTAGACCCCCAACATGCCTCAGCCCACAACGTACGGCTGCAGTGGCGGGACACTGGGTCCCAAATCACAACAACAGCCAACTTGTGGTGGATGTGGAAGGTGACAGGTATGGCGATGGTGTGTACAGGTGCGTGTCCCCCTTATCTTCGGCGTTCTCGCACTGACCCCTTTATGTTTGCAGCGTCGTTGTCCGTCGACTTCCCTTTTTCCATACCGGTCAGGCTATCATGTATTGTCCATCATACAATCTATCACAATAACATGGGCTTCCCATATTCTCCGTCCCTTCTGGTGAAGGAGTACGTGTTTTCCTGTGTGCTCAACAGCACATGTCGTCGCTTCAAGAGCATTTCTCGACGTCGCTGCATCTTTGGCTGACGTTTGAGCGGATGAGGTTGTCGGTATTGGCCAATAGGCCGCCATCGGCCGCTGCCTACGTTATGCTGGCATGCACTGCGTTCCACCCTTGCGGAGCATCTGTGCTTCCATCGATGCGCGAGTTGTCGTCATGGATCGATGCGCGCGTGGCACGTTCCCATCCCATGGAGGTGAGTGGCGACGCGGGTAATGAGCGCGTCGTGGTGGCGTCCTATCGTCGCCCATGCACGTCAGTGGGCCCTTCTCAATGAGCCCCCTTTTTCTGCACCCGCGGATTCGATGAGGAAACGTCTGCGAGGTTGCAGGACCTCTTCAATGAATACGGCGTCACGCGGAAAGTGTAACTTCAATTGCGGCCGGAATGGCCACGACACGGGTCGGGAATTCGCGCTGGGTCAACCAAAGCCAACCTGCGCCCATACCCGTGCCGTCGCCTAAATTCAAGAGCTTCATTGCCCTTCAAATAAGTGACTCATGAACGTATTTATATCAACCTACTCGCTTTTCTTGCTTTTTGTGCTTTAGTAGCTTTTTTTAGTAGTTCTGAAACACAGCTTGCCGCAAAATCTAGGCTCCTTAGGTCTTTTTGGGCTCGTACGAGCTCGTACAAGCCAAAAACGTTATTGCAGGTTTACCGATGTGCGACCTGATCTGTGTGTATAGCTCCTCTGGAACGGCTTCCAAACCGGGCCGTGAAAACAGCGGTACTTCGTCGAATATTTTGGTGTATTCTGTTACTTTGCCACTATCAAAATTTATGAAGAGGTAATGATTGAATCATGAAGACAAGTTATTAACCCACAAACACCTCTCAGTCAAAGCTATACACATTGTCACATTAGTATCTCTGTACACTTGAATGATTTGGGCTTCTCATCTCCATCACACCTCACGTCCCTGACAGTTCGTTGCCCGACATGATCTGCGTGAACATCTGTAACGCCGCCTCACCCCGACCTACGCCCCGCCACCCATATGCAGGAACCTCGTGTCCCGCACCGAAGACACGAAGGTACGAGAATGTACCTGCATTCTTGTACACACCGGCGAGCGCACCCTTGACAGTGAAGCTCGAAAATTTCTGCTTATTGAACAAAGACGAAAGCTTCGTCTGTAGGGAGGCAACCTGTGCATATAGCGACACAACTAAGGTTAGAGGACAGAGGACAAATAGCAGTGTTATATAGGTGTGCGCACCATGGCCTCAACGCCATCGAAATTGAGAATATAATCCGCATCACCGTCGTAGATGACGGTACGTACGCCTGAGTTAATGACCATCTCGAGAAGGGACTGTGACGAACGCATCCAGTCGCCTGTAGCCGCGAAATTATGGTATACATCATCGTTGGTCATCTGCCACGTAACCTCAGAGCCGATCTGGGATGTCACGGAAGGATCATTGAGATAATTGTCAAATGAGGCGGGTATGGGTCAGGTCTCGGAGCGGGCACATAATAAAAATCCCAGTCTCCTACGAGGGGCTGGAGGATATTGCTATTACAGAAGTCCTGGGCAGCCGAACAGACCTCGGTCCCACATTGTTACACGCAACGATCTGTGTAGTTGGGAATAAATCTAAGGTTATTCCAGAAACGGGAGGCTAACCTGTGCCCTGCAACCGTCGGGCTCCGACCAAGCCGTAGTGGCCATTGAGATCACAGAAATGTCAACCAACGGGTGATATGGGTTTGACTGAGCATATGACAGATAGCCAGGATATTGTGAGAGCGGGTCCTAAACCGACATTAATATCGCGTCAGCCAGTAAGGACTACATAAACATCATACCACGAGGCCATTGCCGATACCGAGCACTTTGAGGTTGATCGGTAGACCGCTGACCGTACCATCTTCGATCCCGGCATTCTGCTGCAAGAAATATCTGCAATCGTACACAGTCAACATCAAGTCATAACCGTTACACCTTACGCACGCAGCAAAATGGGGTCCATAATGTCCGCCATATGATTCCGTCCAGATACCAAAATCTCGAGTCGCGTACTGACAAAATCGTGGATCGGCAAACCAAATTTGCAGGAATTTCCATATATCAGCAGCGGCCTGCTCGGAGGTATCTACTGTTTCACTTCCGTGTGAGAAGCCAACGCCAACAGGCTGGTCGATGAATAACCTAAGTCACTGCTCAGTTTGACAGGATAGTGCTCGGGGCAACAGAGACATACAAGTTCGCATAGTTGTTCCAGGACGTCGGATTCAGATCTACTCCGGTGCTCTGGTTATCAATACGACATGGGCCAAGTTCCTGGAACAGCCCGACCATGCTCGAACTTCCGGGCTGATCAAATCGGTCGTCAGTAAATACTACAAGTCGGAAATCATCAATACCACTCACGCCCCCATTGAACCAAATGACAAGAGGGGCATCGTCAGGGTTGTTACGTGCAGCAAAGAACCAGAACCTATCAACTGCATGTCGATAATATGTAACGAAGTGAATGCACGATGTCAGAAACGCACCAAATGCTATCATCTGGAGTCAAATCACCATATCCAGAGGCCTGATATACACCTGGGGTAGTCTCTGCAAAACTTGTTGATGTAGCAGGAGGTCCTCCATACAAAAATACACGTACCGCAGATGCCAGAATTCTCCACTATACGGAGTTGTCCAAGGGTTCCAGTTGACGTACTGCCAGCCGCGGCAGGCTTTTTAGGGGCCTTGGCTGAAGTCATTTTGACCGCGTCGGGGAAGGGGACGCCACCAATAACACCATTAACAAGGGGTATTTGCTCGGCGTTGACGAACGTGGGGAGTGCCAGCATTGTGAAGAGCACAGTGGGGACAAGCATTTTGGGAACGGGAAATTCCCACATTCGACAGCTCGACATGCTTTTATATCAAAGCTACTCCAGTCTAGTCGTCCGACAGCCCGAACGAAGACGAAGGTCCCAGGTTTTGTTATAGCGCATCCATCTGTCTACAGTATAGTTGCCAAAGATGGTGCAAAAGACGCGAGGGACGACGGATTTGGGTTATTTATTGTCTCATTTCCGACAGCAGCTAGAAAATTATGCCTTGGGTTAGACCTCTTTAGGTTGTTCTTTGTACCACGTGTTCAGTGGGCGGCCAAGGTACCGCCATTCTTGACTTGCAAGTAACAAAGCCTGGGGGAAGATAAGAGAGGGATGCGCGCTAAGTTGTGGCCGCCCAAGCTGTAACCAGTCGGCGCAAAGTCAGCAATGACATGACATACTTGCCCCTGGAGTGCCTGTTACTATACACGGCATCGTTGCTGCCAAAGTCATTGCCATTGGAGTACAACTCTCTGTGTGCATGACATATTTGGTGATTAGGTCCGGTGCGTGTATGTGATACGTTCCGGGTCGGGTCCTTAAGTTCCTGCAGGCACCTGTACATTTGCGGATTTGTCATGGTTGCAGACATCGTTCCGTTTCCGTTGAAGTTGCACTAGAAAAAAAATACCAAAGCCACTGCTACTGTGCGCGCGACATGGTGATGGGTTCAAGTGGAGGATTAGAGAGGTGAGAGGATGATAGGATAAAAGCTGGCATGATCTTCAAGAATTTGATGTCGCACAACTGCCAGTGATTTCTGACTCACAGACTGTGCACGCGACATGGTGATGGGTTCAAGTGGAGGATTAGAGAGGTGAGAGGATGATAGGATAAAAGCTGGCATGATCTTCAAGAATTTGATGTCGCACAACTGCCAGTGATTTCTGACTCACAGCAATAGGGACATTAAGAGACGAGGTACACGGATATGGCAAGAACTCGCGGCGCGACACGAGAGAGCGTCTAGAAAATTACTTACTGTAATGAGCCGAAGGAGGAAACAGGAAAGCGGGGTATACTAGACCTGGCCGATCTACCTTCCGTCAAGTAGCTGTTGAAGCAACTGTTGAAGTGGTTACGAACAAAGAAACTAAGTTGCAAAGTTGCACGACTACAACAACAGCTGTACATATTGGCGCTGCCTGGAACTCGCACTGGCGGGGACGGCTTATTTGGGGCCTTCGCAGTGCTGGTAGATGCATTGACTAAACAGGCGGAAACGGGCGGGGCGGGGCGGGGCGGTTTGCGACAAACTCCCCCCGGGCCGTACACGCCGTAGGCGGCTTTCCTTCCAAACCAGTACTGTATTGGTGTGGTGTAGAGAGAGGGTCGGTCATACCCATCTGATCAAGTTGCGGCTCCTTACTGTGATTTCTAGCTGAGACGATCAGCCCCAAAGGACTTTAGACAACTGAAGAAAGTCGGTTGAACAAGCCTGTAGTCGAATTCGATGAGTGCTACGTTTGTCATAGACCCAAAGCGGTGGCGTTCCTTTTTCTTTTTCTAAGCCATAATCTTGGCAAAGTTGGCATCATTTGTTTTACAAATTCTATTTGAACGTTGTTTACATTCTCCCCGCCAAGTTGAATGAATATAGGTGTCTTTTGAACATGCCAAAGGTTTAGCAATATATTGTCATATCAAATAAAATACTGTAGATAATATGTGACATGATAAAGCACCCCAAAAGCTGGGGGACGGGGGCCCTCTATGTCAAATTTTATCTCTTTTATTTGGCACATTACAGTATAGCCAAATCATGGAAATGACCAACTTGAGCCGTGGCAACACTAAAATTTATTTCCCGCAACCCCCGCAACCACTGCGCTGTGACCGGGTCGGGAGTGTCCATTATTTCATCATTCTACATGTGCTGCGATCATGTCCCATCCACCATGGCCCTT
>QFDX01002331.1:0-13983 GCA_003315875.1 Lactifluus piperatus | reverse complement strand
CTTCAACGGTCCCACCGACACCGACGAACCTCTTCCCACGCAGTCATCAGCTGGTACACCAGGTTCCGCAATTGGTGGTTCGTCCATCACTGCTGTAGATTCCGTTCATGTTCGCGACCTATCTTCAAATGAAGATGATGCTCCTCCCGCAAAGCGGGCGAGAAAATTCTCGGATGCCGATCAAGCGTCGGCGCACCAGACCGTGGCTCATGTAAGCTCACTTTGTCTCGTGCGCCGTCGCAGGCGTGCTAATATAGTTGTTTTCCCCATTCCCTCGTGTAAAGACCTCCCATGTGACCGGTCAGGAAACGCCTCACGTAAATGGCGAATTGCCTCCGTCGACTCTCAGTGTATCGCAGCACAAGTTTGCTCTCTCTACGATACGGACTCTCAAAAAGCTGAAGGATGCAACTCCATTCCGTTTACCTGTTGATCCGGAGGCTTTGAATATTCCTCATTATCTTCAGATCATCAAACATCCGATCGATTTCTCGACCATCGAACGCAAATTGTTGGCATCTAATCCACTCAAGCCTGATCCTAATCCAGCGAACCCTCGTTATCTAAATGCCGACGAGTTTATCGCCGATGTTCGCTTGATCTTTAGCAATTGTGTGACCTTCAACGGACCGGAGCACGTCGTAACTCAGCAGGGCAAGCGTGTCGAAGCTGTGTTTGACAAACAAATTAAGCAGCTACCGCCACCAGAAGAGGTAGGGTAGAGTTGTCTCGTTAAAAATGACCCCTAAAGAATCCCGCAGCCTAAACCTGTCGTAGTAAAGAAACCGGCAACACCGCCACCGCCACCTCCCCCTCCTGTGCCGAAGAAGGCCCCGCGACGACCATCGACATCTGTCCCTGTTATTAGGCGCAACGAGACTGAAAACGCCGGGAGGCCGAAGCGCGAGATACACCCGCCGCCTTCCAAGGACTTGCCATACGCTGATGTGCCGAAGAAGCAACGTCGACGGTCGGTCAAGAAGGATGCTTCTAATGAGCAGCTGCGCTATTGTGTAAAGATTTTGGACCAACTAGGCAGAAAGCAGCACACTGCCGTTGTCGGCCCGTTCGCAGAGCCAGTCGGTGCGTTGGGAGCTTCTTATTATCGCTCTGGTCTTCACGGATATTCTCTAGATTGGGCTAAACTCTCCATTCCTGACTATCCAAAGATAGTCAAGAAGCCGATGGACTTGGGCACAATGCGTAGTAAACTCGATAGTGGTGCCTATACTACGGCTGAGAAGTTCCGCGACGATCTCAAGTTAATCATCAGCAACTGCTTCCTATATAATCCTCCGGGCACACCGGTGCATCAGGCGGGCGTTGAGCTAAAGAAACTATTCGAGGAGAAATGGAAGGGTCTACCACCCCTTAGAGCAGAGTCGGAAGATGAAGAGGAGGATGATACAGACTCTGAAGATGAACGTGCTCGTGCTCGTACGTCCTTCAGATTGCCGGCTGAATCTCTCTAACTTGTTCTCTAGTCACTATTGCTGCCATGGAGTCTCAGATAGAGACTATGCGGAATAGTATCAGTGCATTGAAGAACCAGAAGGAGAAAAAGACGAAAAAATCGAAGAAAAAAGATGCATCTACTTCAGCTCCAGCAACATCCTCCAAAGCTGCGAAAAAAGATGCGAAAGCACCCCCGAAAAAGAAAGCTGCGCCAAAGAAAGCACAAATTCCCGACGATGATGTGCTTTCTTTTGAACAGAAGAAAGATTTGAGCGAAGCTATCCAGACGCTTGACGGACAGAAGCTCGAGCGGGTTATCCAGATCATTCACGAAGGTGTGCCCGAGATTCGAGACGTAAGATTTACCATTCTACTTCCTTTCTTGGACCTGAATTGTCCAACAGAGCCAAGAGGAGATTGAGCTGGAGATTGACACCCTCCCTGCATCTGTCCTCACTAAGCTGTACAATTTTGTCATTCGTCCCCTACGCCAGCCGCCTGTAAAGCGCAACCGCACGGGTAAGGGCACTGGCACAGGTGGGCTGAAGCGCAAGAGCATGGACGAGGACCTCGAAGCGGAGAAGATTCGTAAACTAGAAGACCGCATGAAGCTATTCGAAAAGACTACAAATGGGGATGTTGTAACACCCGAGCCATCTACCGCTCGCGCCCGTGATAGTGAGCACTCCTCAGAGTCGAGCTCGGATGACGATAGCTCAGGCTCAGAGTCGGAGTAAATGCACCATATCACAATTTACTACTTTTTGATGTGCTTATGGTGATTGTCTTCGTTTCGTTTCATATTGGCTCCGTATCTTATTCGTCAAGCTCTGCATATCCTCCCACCTCTCAACTACACGCATACAAATTTAAGATATCGAACTTGTAACTAGTTGATACTTTACTCGAACATGACGACTTCCGGCTTAATGACCACAAGCATTAACAGAGATGCTGCGTGTGTTTTTGCACGAATTCGGGCAATAAGGGATCGAATTGGTTAAATTACTGAAATACAATGCAACGAAACACGAAATCGTAGCTATATAAGCCAAAAAGAAAAAAAGCGAATACAACAGGGTAATGACACGATCATACGATCTGCTTATCATATTTCGCGGTACGCTGAGGAACACGGCCAGGGTAGGTGATATGCAGATGTCAGAAGCGGAGGGAAGACGGCGAACGCATGGTCTACTTTCGGCGTCCACCCCTCTGAAAACTTTGCCATCCGGAGCGTGCGTTCTCCCGCATCTCGGCCTCTCTCTCCTTCTTGGACCTGAGTGATTTGGGGGCCAAAGACTCTGGGTTGGCGACAGGAGCCCGAGAATTCGACAGAACCGACGATGGCTGAGGAACCGTTTCTGGCAATGGGTGTGGGGACAGCGTAGTTGGCATCAACGCAGAGCCGGGAAGTTGAAGTTGTTGTTCTTGTTTTGGAAGGAGGTGCAAGTCGGCCGCCACTCCTGACGCTGCCGACACATCACCGGACGGAAATGACGATGGTAGTTGGGTGGTGCTATCGATCGAGGACCAACCGCCAGTCCGGAATGTAGGCGTGGGCATGTGAAGCGGGCGTTGGACGCCTTGGACTTGGTCTTGACTAGATTGGTCGTTAGGTGCCGTGGGAAATCTAGATGGGAAGACGGTATCCGGCGCCGGCGATGGGGATTGAGTTGGGGATGGGTTTGCTGAGGAACCCACAGCGCCCCAGCCAGTACGTGTTGGTGGCGCTTGAGCAGATGACGATTCGGCCGTCCCAGATGGGATGCTCGACCAACCTCCCTTCTTGAACCCTGTGGGTTTTGACTCTCCAGACGTCGGGATCTGAGGGAGCGCCTGGGCACTTGTTGGCTTTGCCATCTTCACGCCAGCTGCGGCAGCGATCTTGCGTAGTTCCTTTTCTTCACGCCTTCGTTCCTTCTCCTTGCGCCTATCCTGCTCTTCAGGAGTGTTCTGTTTGGCTCGTTGTGTATTTTGCATATCACGAAAACGAATTTTGTGGTGGTGCGCATATGAGTTGGTGTGTTCATCGTACTGAGCGACGTTTTGGAATTGCTTATCGCACACGGTACAGTAAAACGGACGAAGGACTTCCGATATTTCAGTCTGAAGAGCTGCACGACGGGCAACATGTCCCTATGGTATACGATTATTAGCATAAGTCGTGTGGAAATGTGTTAATCACTCACTTCTCTAGCCTTTCGCTGCTCTTCTGTTTCGTTGATCTGGCGCTCAGAATCCAACTCGCGTCGCTGGGAGACCGTAGTCTCGATCATGCGAAAATCTTGACTAGTTTTCCCGAGCCCAGTGGCATCACTCTTGACATGGAAAGGGATTGGATCAATCCGGGCTACACGGACTTTACAGCTTCGGCGGGATAATCAGGGAGAGAAGACACACCATCCTGAGACAGTCCGAGGGGCTGCCCTTCTACCCAACCTAGTTTTGATAGCATCTCGAAACCTTTGTTGGTGCTCTTGATTTTCGTGTCAACGGTGATGACTTCTCTGACGGGGCCACGAACGTAGTCGTCGTATTTGTCGATGTCCATTTGATCATGGGGAAGCGGAGATGGGCTACGCGACACGAGTGAGACGTCGTCGTCGCTTTCATCTCCATTTAGCTTTGTATCCCCTTCGGAGTCTTCATCTTCATCATCCTCTCTATATCGCTGGAAGGGAAATAAATAGGGACGGGGTAGTACCGTGACGAGAGACTAATAGGGCAGGAGGAGCGCAGGCAATACCTTCGTACTAGGAAACGACTCGTTCCGTGTCATTGGGATAGAGTTCCATCTAGCAATAGACTCTGCAGACATTGTGGTAAAATGACAGATGATTGTCGCGGTTGCCTACAATTGGCAGTTGTGGCAAGTCGCTGTGTTGCTCCGCGTTCACGTGACTTTCCACCGCGTAATGTTGACCAGAGACGCGGACTCAGACGCGTAGGTAGATAGCAGCTCCCTTCTCTCCACTATCATGAGCTCACCGAGCGGCTATTGGGATGACGACGAACTAAACTCTGCTGTATTAAATGAACTTGCGGTAATCGAGGCTTCTCAGGTCGCCTCTACTTCTAAACAAATCATTCGCAAGTCCAAGTCACCGTCCAAAACTGTGCCACCTCCTCTCACCCTTGCGGACTCTGATGATCTGTTCGACCTTACCTTTGACGTCGACGT
The DNA here is from genome assembly GCA_003315875.1 of Lactifluus piperatus. Classification (NCBI taxonomy): domain Eukaryota; kingdom Fungi; phylum Basidiomycota; class Agaricomycetes; order Russulales; family Russulaceae; genus Lactifluus; species Lactifluus piperatus. The sequence goes on along the minus strand of QFDX01002331.1, from coordinate 9,344 downwards.
GCAAGATTTACAGCAACTTGATGCAGCTATAGAGAGGGATTACGAGAGACAGACTGGTCCCACTTCAAAGTCTCCTTTATCTGGTGCTGTCCCCCGTTCACTCCCCAGTCGTCAGACGACGCTGCTTGGTGATGTTCTGTCCCCCGAGAACTCTCCATCGAAGAAACCTCTTTCATCACGCCGACGTACGCATCAGAGAAAATCTCCTACACGTCCAGTCAACCGCCAAACCAAGAAATGGGATCACACTGCGTTTGCAAAGACTGGTACGAGGCGGAATGCGGGAAAAGGGAAGGGAAAGGAAAACATGACTGAGGAACAAGAAGATGCTATTGAGTTTGAACAATTTCCCGCCCCATTTATTTCAGGTGAGATTATTGTCCAGGCTCCAAGTATGCTGCTTACCTCTTCCTCGTATAGTCGGGTGAGTAAACTTTTTGAGTCTCACTCACTGACATATGACCCATCCTTCATGGTGTTCTATGATTTAGACCCGTGAGTCACCTGCAACCCATCTGAGCAACAACTCATACCTTTATTGTCAGCCCCCGCCCATGAAACTGGAGCCCGACCCTTTAGCGGCACAGCGCTGGATTTTCCCCCTGAATCGGCCGAAGCGTGACTATCAATTCAATATATCTCGACATTGCCTATTCGATAATGCACTTGTCGCGCTGCCCACGGGCCTAGGGAAGACGTTCATAGCTGGTGTGGTAATGCTGAATTGTTAGCCATTGTCGTTGCTCAGGATGTCTCTCCCGCTGATTTTACTCCGTATATGCAGTTTATAGGTGGTTCCCTGAGGGAAAGGTTGTTTTCGTCGCCCCGACCAAACCGCTAGTAGCTCAACAGATTGATGCATGTCATAAAACATGCGGCATTCCTGGAAGTGATGCTATAGAACTGACGGGTAATAATCCGAGATCCTTCAGATTCAAGGCCGTAAGTCCTAGTCCTTAACCGCTTCACGCAGAGCTTGACCTGCGTTCCTATAGTGGCAGGAGAAACGTATATTTTACATGACACCGCAAACACTTGAGAATGATCTCAAGACTGACAATTGCGATCCGAGAGATATCGTCCTTCTCGTCATAGGCATGTCAACTTTTACAGCGACCGCAGCGTAATCGACCAACTGATAGGTGCCCGGTAGACGAAGCCCACAGGGGTACAGGAGATTACTCTTACGCCAAAGTGGTCCGGTTCCTTATGGCCAAGAACCCTCACTTCCGTGTCTTGGCGCTCACAGCTACTCCAGGAAGCAAACCAGAAGCTGTCCAGGCCATCGTTGATGCCCTTCACATTAGCCGGATAGAGATTCGAGATGAGCAAAGCTTAGATATTAGGAACTATATCAACGAGAAGGTATGGGGACACGTCACCTATCCGCAGCTTACCTGAGATCGGACCCTTTTAGAAAGTCGAGCAACATATTATCCCGATGGATGAGGGCATTGGGAAGTTACGTGATCTCCTCGCAAAGGTCATGCAGGTGTGTCATAGTCGCACTTAATTCTATGGGCCATCTTCTAATAGGAGCTAGGCTTATATAAAGAAATGCGCCGGGCCTGGCATCCTTAGAGGAAATTTGGACCCTGTCCTTTTCCATCCGTACCGCGCTAGTGCTGCCATGGATGAAATCCATAGGCGTCCAGATGGCAGGCAGTTGCATTGGGCATACCCAGTACTGAGCAAGATAGGCGCATTAGCTCGGGCAATGGGCTATTTGGTGTGTGAAGCTGTTTTGGTACGGCCCCAGTCTCATAAGCCATTCAGCTAGAGGCCAGCCCACAGATGTGCTTTCGCTCTCTTACCGATGAAGCAGAGGGCAGCAGCTCTGATAAGCCTTCGGGTCTTAAAAAGGACCCTGCATTTCAAGCGCTTATGGAGGAGCTGCAGCTACAGAAGAGCAGGGGCTTTGCAATTCATCCGAAGATGGAAAAGCTTAAAACGCTCGTCGTACAGCACTTTGGACAGCGGCTGCACAATGATGTCGCTGCGAATCCTGACGAGCACGCTGGTGAAGACACAAGAGCCATGGTGTTTGTCACGTTTCGTGAGGCCGTAGACGAGATTGTGAACTTCCTGAATCAAGAGTCTCCGCTGCTTAGGGCGACCAGGTTTATCGGCCAGGGGTTAGATAGAAAGGGCAACAAAGGCTTGGCACAACGAGAACAACTAGAAGTCAGTCTTTTTATCCCTTGTTACTTCTTTTGCCCACTGGTGACGTACTCACATTCTTTGCACCACAGACCATCAATCAGTTCAAGGGCGGTGTCTTCAATATTTTGGTAGCTACGTCAGTCGGAGAAGAAGGCATCGATATTGGAGAGGTAGACCTAATAGTGTGCTACGATGCGCAGAAGACTCCCATCCGAATGGTGAGTTCGAGACGTTCATAAGAGGCATCCGATATACTGACTTGCTGCAGTTGCAACGTGTAGGACGGACAGGCCGCAAGCGTGAGGGCTACGTACACGTGCTGTTAGCCGAGAGCCGCGAAGAGATGAATTGGAATAAAGCAAGAGAAGCCTACAATGACGTCCAAAGGTCCATCGTGCGCGGCGAACAACTAGAGCTCTACGACGATGTCGAGCGGTTACTTCCTGAACACATCAAACCTGAATGCCTGGAAATGATGATGGAAATCGAGGAGTACGACCGGTCAGCCACTGAGAAAGCTCGCGAAAATACAGTGCATGGGCCCGGTAAGAAGCGCAAGCGAAACGGCGATCCAACACGAGACATCCCTCCCGGAGCCTGCACTGGCTTTGTCTCTGTTGCGGAACTCCGTGTGAAGCAAAAAGCCAAGAAACGAAAAAGGATGACCAACTTCGACGAGAAGGCAGGATCAGATGACGAGACCGACGAGGAGATCGAGGCTGGCTTGTTCGCCCCTAGGCGGGCAGCCTCTACGTCTGCCCTTTCCAAGCCACCGAAGGCTAATTTAAAGCGAGCCAAAACAGCAACGGGCGGAAGCAAGAGAAGAGGGGCAACTTCAAAGCAGAAGAAGGCGCATACAGGCGTAGACAACGCCGAGTTAACTCTCAGTCAGTTTGCGCGTGAGGGCGCTGAGGATTCGGACGACATGGAAATCGAGCGGGGTCTGCGGGATCCAGTGCCTTGCAAACCTCCTCACTTAGCGTCTGGTCCTTGTTCTTCGCTCTCGTCTTCACCCGATATTCCCCTCGCTCAGAATCAATCTGTAATCGACATCTGTACATCAGCCGCGCCTTCTCCCTCACCAAACCACAAATATCAATATTCCACTCCCTCACGGTCCTTTGGGGTAGTTCCTGCCACACAACATACGCTACTCTCCCCACAGAAGTCACCTTCGATTGGCCCATCGGATGCAGTTGTCGTATTGGAGCCAGGTTTCGGCAGCGTGTCTCCGAGCAAGGGCAACTTGGTGCAAGACATTTTTCCCAAGAAAGAAGCACCTAAGGAAGACGACAGCCTTGCCTGGCTATTAGCAGATTCTGACGACGCCGGGGCATCGGCAAGCAGTCCGGCAGAGCCGCGTATTCGGAGGACGAGATCCCCAGGCTCGGATGCAGTCGAAATTGAGGACTCCGAGGGAGATGGCGAGTCCCCCATCGTCCTGATAAGTTCTCCCGTGCGAACTAGTGAGCCATCTATATCTACGATCCCGAACCGCGAGATGCCGCCTCCTGCTATCCCACTATTTCGTCTACAACCCAGCCCTACCTCACCAGCGGCACCCTCACCGTCTCTTCCCGTCCGAGCTGCTGGTCGAATGAAGAAACGCTCAGGTATCACGCAAGTCGCAGGCTCCTCGTCGCCCCTACGCCCCCCTCCACCCTCCCAAAGGCGCCTCCATCGCCGCCGTAGTCATAACTCCCACTCCTCTTCACCACCTCCCCAACGCCCGACATCACCTCCAAGAAAAAAGAAACGCATCAAATTGAAATTACGGGATATGGCCGAGGCGGCTCGGTTGAACCCGTGGATCGACGTTGAGGCGGCACACTCTGGGGATGAAGTGAGTAGTGGAGGTGGTCAGTTGTCATCGTCGCCACTGTCGTCGTCGGGCTTGGGCTTGGGAGATGAGAACAAGAGACGATTCATAACGGACTTGCCCGCCACCCAGGCCTCGCCGTCGTATGACCAGTCGGCCGTCTACAGACAGAGCTTGTTGTCTCAGCCGGTGGCGGGGTGCAAACTCTCTGTCCCCATGTTTGCCGCTCCTCCTGCGATGAGGGGTCGTCGTCGTGCCATCGGCGTCGCTCTGCCGCGTCACGAGCGCAGTGCTGGTGTCGTGCGATCAAGTTCCCCCTCTGCTCCTCCTGATGAGGAGGATTATTATATGCTTGGGAGTTTTGTGGTGGACGACGAGGCCGAGTTATCTTTCATCCAGTCTAGCGAGCCTTAGTATCCTTCTTCTATCAAGATATTTCGTACGTCCACCTCTCTACCCTCGAGACACCACCACCTCTTTCCTCTTTTTTTTTTCACATTCCTTGACTATGTTTTCTATTGTTCTTTATTACATACTTATCTCTCTCTCTCAAGTTTCTACTCTACTCATCGTTGAAGAGACGCATCGTGCTGAGGCAGATATTGTAATATAGCTCGAGTATCATATTCATCTTTATCATGTTCCATACTATGCATCGCTCACAATTAGTAGTTTTGTTTTTTTTCTCTCTGCTTATGATGTATCTAATTCGTGTGTTTTTGCACGCACGTAGCGAACAGATATAACACTTTTTCACATCGCTCTCCCTCCTCTCATGTAAGAAGATCAGACCAAAAAAGAATATGCGCGGAAAATTCGTTACAGCTATTGCAGAGCTGTAGACGATCAGTTTTCTTTGTTGCTCTCTGGCCCATCAATGAGAAGGAAGATAAAGGAAAACACAGGAAAAGAGAGAGACAGGAAATTATGTGTGACAGGAGGGAATTGGTTGGTTGGATGGATGGAATAGAAGGGGTGAAAATTAATAAGAACGAACACAACAAAGACGGAGGCCAACAAAGCTACGCGCGCAGCCAAAAAAAAAAAAAAATTATGGACGAAGAATAAATTGAGTTGAGTTTTGCATTGTCATAACTCGAGGTCTCTCTTCCTCCCTCCGCTCCCTCTCTGTACTGTACACGACGAAGGGGCTTTGCCCGATCAATCGTGGCCCATTCGTCGTTTCATCGGAGAACGTTTCAGCCCCCATTTACAGCATGCCTATGCCCATGCCGTCCTCGTCCTCGTCACCGCCCCAGCCGATCACGGCAGGTTCTTCATCATGATGTAGTGAATGATGACGCGAGTGCTCGCGGCCGTACTCCTCTTCGTTGAACTCAGACGTAGGCCCGTCGGACAGCGTCGTCGTAGAAGTGTTCGTCTTGGACGGCGTGGCCGTCGCGCCAGTTGACAGGGACATTGTTGTTGACGTCGACGGACCAGTAGTAGGAGGATACCAGCTGATTTCCTTTTGGCCAACCAACGGGACGTTTGATCCCTTGGCGAGACCCTGAAAATTACGATTAAGAAGGGCAATTCAACGATAGCCAAGTCAGGTCTTGGTATACGGACAAACTGTACTGAATGAAGGGGGTACGAACCTGTTCTGCTGCCGCCCGTGTCCTGAACGACACCACTAGGTCGCCATTCTCTAACGTCTCAACCGCGTCGACCTGCCCGCCTGTCTCGTACCAATCCCGTACGGCCTGTGCGCCATCACTTCCAACATCCTTGATAAGTAGCTTTTTGGGTCGGTTATCGAGCTTCATACTCGCCCGCGGGAGACCACCCCGCGTGCCACCACGGTAGAAGGACCGACCACGGCCGCGTCCGCGGCCACGATAAGGGTAGGGAGCTGGCGACGAAGGCTCTGTTGATGCATCAATGCCGAGGCTTGCTGCCTACATGGAAATCACTAGTGAGGCACAACCGTTGCTCAGAGACCGACTCTCCATCACGTACCTCGGCTTTAAGCTTGGCTAGCTTTGCCTGTAGCGCCTCCGTCGTCTCTTCACCATCATGACCTGCGGAATGTAGTTCCAGCTCCTTATCCAACCGCTCTCGCTCCTTCGCTTCTCGATCCTCGGGTCGAGGTATACTCGGACTCGGCTTTTTTGATGGGGTGAATGGTGCTTGCGATGAGCTAGCTTTCATCTCCTGGCCCAGCTTGCGTAATTGTGCAAAAATTTCCTTCTTTTCCTCTGCTGAAGCAGTGTTCAGCTTTTCCATGAGTGCCTTCTGCTCCGCGATCTGCTGTTCGAGTAGTTTCTGCCTTGCCGCAAGTACTGAGACAGATGAGCTCGCTGCGCCGGAGGGAACCTTCTTCGCGACAGGTGCTGGCGATGATGTAGAAGAGGCAGAAGGATCGGCAGGCAATGTGTCTGACGTTGATGTGGCTTCTGTTTGCTCTCTTGCCGCGACGCTCGCGACTATTGGCGCTGATGCTGCAAGAGCACGCTGCCCTGCAAGCCCTTGTCCATCCATCGGGCGATGCCAGAACACCTTGACGAATCTATTGCCAAATACAGCATCCTCGGCCTTCCATGCGGTGAGCGCCTCCTCATGCGTTGAAAAGCTCACGAGCGCCTTTGCGCTCCCCGCATCGACAGCGACATTTGTAACTGTCCCGAAACGCTTAAACCAGCTATTGACAGAGTCGAGCGAAAGCTTGTCATCTGGAATCTTCTCGACGACAAGGGTCTTGTCTCCGCGCCGTTCGGGGTGGTGGAAACGTGGCACCCCGCCACCGAAAACGCCTGGGCGGCTGCCAGGCCCTCGTGCGGGAGAGTTCTGTGACGCACGTTGTGGACGGATAGGATACGATGACGGGCCACCTCCCGGGGGGTCCAATTCCATCTTGGTTACATGCGAGGAGGGAGCAGTTATGCCATTCGGTTGGGCATTGACATTAGGAGAAGATGCGGGTTGGTCTGGTTGCTGCGTCGATTCGTCGTTGTTATATAACGCAGGAGTTAGATCTTGGATAACAGGGAGCTCTCCAGTAGCTTGGGGAGGAATCAGTTGAGTGTCCCCGTTGGTCCTAGGAATCATGGTTGGACGTTGGGGGCGTCCCATAGGACCTGAAGGAGCCCCCGGCCGCATATCGAGGCGTGCTTCATGGGGATCATACGCCGTAGGAGGGGGCATGCCGAATGGAAGTCCCGGCGGGAACATGGGCATAAACATATTTCCTGGTATTTGCGGGGGACCGATAGGAAAGACGCTGGGTACGAGTGCGTCATCACCATGGCTGTACTTGCAATACGCACCACGAGCACAATAACCGTTATCTACACGAATGAGCACGACATTTAAAGCGAAAAGAGACATTGCTCACTGTAATAGTCTCGGCAGATCCCTTTTCTTTGGTCTGGTGGATGGTACTGCGTCGATGGACCACGACCGTTTATGCGCGGGCCCATGCCTCCATTCACGCCGTCCGGGCCACCACTGTATCCGGCACGAGCTGGGCTACCTCCACCAGCCCAATTTCCATTATTCCACCCTGGTCCATTAGATGGGCCATGACGTGAGAAGGGGGCATCCTGGCTCAGCCGGGGGCCTTTTGGCGGCCGGATCTCGTTATCATAATCGGAGGGCCGTTTCCTACTGCGGTCTGAAGGACTTGAGGAACCAGATGGAATGAGGGCATCGAGTGGGATGGGGATGCCATTGTCAGCGGGCAATGATGGAGCAGGGGGTGGCGGAGGGGATGTATATGGGAGATACGATTTTGTGCGAAGGGTAGTGAAGAGTGCGTCTATGAAGGGAGGGACCTCTGTGCACAGAGAGAAATGGTCAACGAAAGAGAAAGGGAGAATGAGGACATGACGCGCCTTTTTCAAGAAATTCATCCAATTGCGTTGCCAGCTCCTTGCGTAGCTCAGACTCTGCCCCATTGTGCTTTAATAAGGCCAGGATGTAGTCGGCCAATGCAGATGGATCAGCGTCGCATCTGGAAGGTAAAAATGAGAGGTCTAAAGAGGTGTGAGGGGGGAAAGATGGACTGACATTGGTTCGAGAGTCTTTGTGAGCCAGGGTTTGAGGTAGTCAGAGGTAGAAGGGTCAAAAATCATAACGATTTGATTACGATAAATAGCAGCTACAAAGATATGTAAAGAGGTTGTGGAACGGTGTAAGGTGACGGAGGGGTGCGACGACTCTCAGTCAACCTAAACTCGGTCCGAACTCACACGGCCACGGCTCACGACTTTTTGGCCATCTGACTCAACTGCAACTGCATTGCATTGCACTGCACTCGACTTTCTTTAACAACTTTTATTCATTACACAAAGCTCACTACCGACATCTTACAACTACTCTGCCAAGTGCAATACGGTCATTTCGAAAAATGGCAATTCAATTCTCGTAACGCCGACCCTCGGAACCATCTCAGATTGCAGTGTCCATTACACAAATTGCATGACAATTTTGCTCAGACGGGTGAACGGTGATAAGCGCTACGAAATTGCGTCCTACACAATGTCAGTAGCCCCAAAACTTTGAGCTAATATAATTGCGAGGGAAAGCCGAGGACGGACGTCCTTTGATAACGGCACGTAGCCAAATCACCGCCGCAATCTAGTGACCACATGGGGTTCTATCACATGGTAAACCCCGAGTCATCGCGTCAGAGTCCCGAGTCATCACGCAATGATGAGCCAATAGACGTCGTCGTCACTGTACTAGATGCTCACAAGACGTTCACGATATTGACAAGGGGTTGATGGCCGGCAGGGGGCGTGGGAGAACAAAAGAAGGGTGACAATGACCCAGGGGTAGCGACAAGGCATCATGGGAACTGAGTTCATTCGTCAGCATTAAGAAAGGATAGTATTGGTGGCCCAAGATATTATGGGCAAGTGGCTGACAACGGACGATGGGGAGTTGAGGCATATTTGGCAAGTCGTGATTGCTTGGGTAGTAATATCGAAAGCCAGACATCTGGAGTAGTTGAGGGATAACAGATAGGGTGAGTAGGATGAGCCATCAGACGACTGCCTTGTGCCATAGAAGAACTCTGTGGTGACGAAGGGCATCAAGAACGAGTACACAAGCAAGGTAAATGTCATAGTTGAAGCTGGGTGAGTTGGGTGTGTATACAAGATGATATGGTGAAGGTAAAGAAGAGATATAAATCGACAAAGGGAGTGGGGGGAGAAAAAAAAAGAGGAAGAGGCAGGGCAAAAGGATTTCATAGTGATGAGTTGAGAGTGAGCCTTTTTGACTATGCAGGCGAGCACATTTTGCGGTCCGAAATTATGCGATTGGTCAATTAATTCGCTCAAGACCCCGGGAATTCCCAATATTTATAATACATATAATATCTCTATATAATTGCATCTATTTATTCAGCTCGAGA
>QFDX01002326.1:0-12958 GCA_003315875.1 Lactifluus piperatus | reverse complement strand
ACTCACTTTTAAGTATCCTGAGCTTCTTGTCGTTGGCTCTCAAGAGTGACAACGAGAGGAGTCCCGAGCGACTTGATGGGGTACATTGTAGTCTCTCCAGCAACGTCGGAGGTTTCACTACAGTGTAGGGGCGGAGTCACAGCACCTTTACCTTGCGCTATGTTAGGGTCTTTTCGCTTTTGCCCGGCCGGGGAGAGGTGTGAAGCTGACAGCAGGTCGAGGATTTGCTGAGGATGAGAACGTGGTCGGAGTCATGGTAGGATTAATTGCGGCGGAGGGGAATGGCTAGCATGAGCCTCCACGTTGATTTTGGCATAGCAGAGAATCACGCACCCGCAACTGTAAGCTGGTCGGCAACGACAAGGGAATCCAATGGGTAGTGACGGGGGGAAGCCTGCAGAGATAGCAGAGTTCATGTGTAGGAAAATTGAGCAATAAAAAAAACGTGAAGACGCATAGACATAGGGCGTACCGGGCCGTCATCGCGTCATCTGTCCTGCTCTTCTGCAACTTCGCAGCCTTCATCGCTTCTTCTCTGCAGGTGGTGATATTTCCCCCTGTTCCCATTTGGCGCAGCGACAGACATGCGCAGGCTGTATCATGAGGCGCGGGTAAGCGATGTCTTGGTTCGGGCCGCCGCCTTCGGTATTGCCAGGTTACACAGTTTGGGTGTAGCTGTCGATTTGCGTGAAGAACGCTTCTTGATGGGGGACTAGTTCAAGCAAGTTGAAAAGACATTTACAACCCGCGGAGAGGCAAAGCGTACTCAGCTAGAGTAAGTCGTAGCACGTGATGAGCACGACGTTGACACGAGCGGTTCTTCTCGAAACGTTGGCGGATGACGGCGCGTACGGCAGATGGGGGGACGTCGAGAGAGCACAGTGTTCAGATATCAGGAGCCTGAGCATATACGTGTGAGAGATTGAAAAAAAAAATCGAGACAAGGAGACGCAGGCACGAATACATTCCCGAAAGCGGTCGAGTACACGTTTTGGTCAATACAGCGATACAGTACAGCGATTGACATCGCCAGACGCGTTGGTATACTTGTCATCACTACAGTAATAAATCCAAAAAAAAAAAAAAATCGAAAATCGAACCTCGAGAATCCCCTCTGAAGTTCCCGTGAATAGTAAATTAATTAATTAATTAATTCTCTTACAGGGCATTCCTCCTTGGTCACTCGCTGCGATCTTTGTCTGATGGTCATACTTGTCTGATGGTCATACGATAAGGTAAACAACCCAATCTTAAAATAACAGTTATTTTTGAAATTATTGACGTAGGTCGTGCGTAGGTGTTTCAAAAAGGGCAAGCCAAGGCGTCCTCGTGGTACCGGGACATCCAGGTGCTTATCTTTTCGACGTCTGTCCTTGGGCAAAAGTGCTTACTAGGCAGCGTCTAGTCGTTATCTCGAACTTGACGAGAATGGTATCGCTGTAAGCGTGGAAAAACAGTGCGTCCTAACATCGACCATTCTCCCGCTATTCTTGTACGAAATGCCCATTTTCTCTCTTTCTCTTATAGCCCACGTCGCGACGCCGAGAGCGACGATTCTGACGAGGACGACGAGGACGAAGACGATGAACAAGACGAGGAGGAGGAAGATGATGAAGAGGAGGAAGAAGAGGATCGCGAAGGACCCGAGCTCACCCGTGCAGAGGGCAGAAGAGCTCAAGAAGAAACAGGCATCCGATAAGGCTGCCCCTGCGAAGAAGGCTTCGGACGGGCAACAGGGCGGTGAAGCGGACGCTGCTGAGGACGATCTGCTTCGCAATCCGAACCACGTCTCCAAGAAACTCAACATCTCGGATCTGAGCGCTCCGCGCGAGCTCACCCGCAGAGAAGGGTGCGAGCACCTTAGATAAGAATCCTGTCGGCTTATAATATCATCGCCCCCCCTTTTTTCAGAGAACAGAAGGAGAAGCAGGAGGCAAAGGACCGTTACTGGAAGGTAAGTAAACGAACCGCCTTCCCGGGACCCGTGTCTTGTTTGATCTGTCTTGTTAACTGGCTCTCTTCCTTCCTGTTGCCATCTAGCTGCACGTACAGGGAAAGACAGACCAGGCTAAAGCTGACCTTTCTCGCCTTGCCAAGATCCGTGCGGATCGCGAGGCTGCAGCGGCCAAGAGGAAAGCTGAGGCTGAGGGTGAGCATTCCCACGTCCCATATAACCTCCCTTGTCGGTGTTAGTCTTCGTTGTAGAGAAAGCAAAGGTGATTGAAGCCGCAAAGGCCGCGCAGTCGTCCAGACGCTAGATCAATGCTCGGTAACGTATCTTGCGTTGTAGGGTTTCACAGTACGACTTGACTGCCGCATCGGCCGTACTTTTATCTTGGAGGGGGCACACTCGGAAAGGAAAGAGTAGATATCATTGTAGGGAAATGTGTTATAGTAATATGACAGTGCGTTAGATTGAAGTACCGATCAAACAATAAAATGTGCGACAACGAAGACAGCATGAAAGTTTCAACACTTCTACATCCTGCGTCCAAAGGACAGAAAATGAGAAAGATATCAAGAAACGATGTACCTCAACAAGGGATGTGCGCGGCTCCTCTTCCTCGATGGTGGTAAGTATGCTGCCAGATTTACTTTTGTCAAAGATGATGCCTTGTCGGATGCGTCATCTCCCGCACGCAGTGCCTTGATTTTATCTTCTCCGACCGCGGTGCTTCGTCCTGGATGCTTCACATACATCCTTACCAGAGGTACATCCGAGTCGTCAGAGTCGCTTTTTGCTGGTTCATGTGGCAAAGGCTGAGGCTGAGGTCCCGTCCCCTTCTCCTGAGAAATCTGGGATCGCTCGCTGCGCAGTCAGGGTGAGGGGCGCACATTGTTTCGCCGCCAACCACAGGCGCTTCGTTTCAGTTTGAGAGCGGGTTCACAACTCCTTTACCCCTGCGATTTTGATGAGGTTGAGACCGTGGCCGGAGTCTTGGTAGAATGATCTGTTGCTCAGAGGAAGTTATATAGCGAACCCTCACATTGACTTTGGAATAACAGAACAACCGTAAGCCGGTCGGGGACGAAGGGAGGAGAGGGCGAGAGGAACCTCCAGAAGTAGGAGCATTCGAGAGTGGATGATAAATTTGACGCAAAGGGGGCACCGTCAACTGTCTCGCACAGTGAGCTACAGCGTCCGCGCACGTTTCAGGAAACTGCTGACGGGACGGCGCACGCCGCGCTCACGTGGCGTCGGCCTTTGCCAGCCGATACCCGTCCAGTAGATGGGCTTGGCTTCCGGTAGCTTGTACACACCAGACGTAGTGCCGACTGCTTAATGGAGGATGCGCGGGAGGTTGAAAAGCAGGATAAATGAGTGAGTTGCAAATGCTTGCGAGGAAAGTGAATGTCCTGAATTACGCAGCATATTTGGCGTGCAGAGCTGCCGAGAACTTGACAACATCGTGGGCGCGTACAGGTGAACTCGGATCTGTGGCGGACTACGTCGGAATCGCTATTGGGGCAGGGCGCGTCAATGGAGACCGTATGTTGACATGTGAAAAGCACGTGAGAAAGACCACCGTCAAAACTATCGAGAGCCTTTATAAGTCCTCTTCGTATGGACGGTACCCTCCCGCCATCATCAAGGAGGTAATCCGAGCTGCCGGTGCGTAGGCCAAGAATACTCTGATAGATGTCTTGGTGAGAAATTAGAAACCCATCCTGGAGTGATAACTAACTAAATCGAGAGAATAGAGGGGTAAAAAGAGCGCGACAACACAAGGTAAGTGGATGCATGAGGCGAGTCTATAGAGAGGCGTGCGTGCGTTGTTACCAAGCAAAGAATGTATGCTCAGGCTTGTAGACGCGTTTGTGAGTGTGAGGCCTGAGGGATATTCGCATAAGAAGAAGAGTAGACTGAGACAGAGCACTTAGGAGGCCAAAGAATGCCAGTGAGAGGGTGCCGATCCCGTCCAAGGCTGTGCGACCAACTTCAATGATTCACCATCAATGACACGGTGAACGTATTCCGCTTTAGGCAACTGCCAAGTGCTGCCAATTTTTTCCCGGTTTTTAATATTGCCCACCCGGGCTGACTACATGACCCATTACCGCGGTGTCACGGTGTTCCATATGTTCATGGGGATACTGATCATCTTCAATTTCTTAGGTTTCTATTCCTATCTACAATGACGACACACCGGACCTGCCAAATCTTTCCGCCCCATCCAAAAGGTATGTGATGGGTTCGTTTGGTGCTGGGAAGACCTCAGCGAGGTGCCCAAGGTAAGCACTCTACTACTTCAGCCCGTAAACGTCACTGCTTATCCCCTCCCGCGTGCCACATTCTACTCAAGTTCAAATCGCCCTATCCACCGCCAGCTGTTGTTTTCAGCTTCAACTCATTATATTTATATTCGTAATTGTACCCGGTCGCCGAGCTAACGACAGGCGCGACGCCCCTCTTCCCCTTCCTGACACGTTACGATACGAACCAAGCGCTTCGACATGTGCTTAAACCCCCGTGTTTGTCCCTAACCTACAGTGAGAACCCCTCGTTATGGACCCGGAACTTCTCGTGAGGTCTCTCTCTGCTCTTCTTTTTCTCCCTTTCTCTTGCAAAATCTAGTCCTCGCTTCGCGACACTAAGCCGAGCCAAAGAGCCCTCTTGCGTCGGGAATTGTGGACTTGGGTACTCGGCGCGTCATCTTTCTCTTCCTTCTATACCATCTCTCTGATCTCTCAGACTCGGGCCCGCATTCAAGCCGCGCTACACCGTCGCGAAACCCTGTCGATTGATGACGATTAGCATACAGAATACTGAACCCGTACTGCCTTTTCAGACTGAGGCGCCTCAAGTATCGAGCTACGTGGTCGCCTTCTCCCATTCAGTTTCCCTGCATATCACCAAGTAAAGAGTGAAAACGGAACAATACGTTACATTAACCTCAGAGGGAAATGCGGTTATACTGTTTGCCCAGGCCTGTGGTGCTCCTATTTTCGACTAAGCCAGCCCACACCCGGGGTTGAGTACGTTAGTAACTTGGCTCGTGTGTTCCACTTGTGTTCACTTCGTATACAGCTGTCCGGATAACGTTCCACAGTGCTGTACGTCGCGTTAAATGTGCCATGATTTTTCACATATACCCGTGTCACATGCTGATCCCGTAAATAATATGACATGTGAAAACACGTTGTATCAATCTGACATGAGTTGAGTGCGTTACTCTCTCGTTTACTACGGCTACAATCAGGACAACAATGTGATATACATTGGATTTGAGTAATAAAATCTATTAGAACACAAGCAAATTATAAGGACATGGGGATCTAAACACAGCAGCTAATGAGCGAGACGACCATCCAGCATTCAGTCTACAGCAGAACCAGCCATGACGGATGGTTGCTTAGCGAGTCACCGCGACTGGGGGTGTCCATGAGCCCAGGTGATCCATTTCTCAACAGGCAAATGATGCTGAAAAGGGAATCCATGTCTTGCGTTGACGGATCTATGTCCATAATCTGGCTACATTCGGCATCAACATCGCATTCTTCGACCTCCACCTCGCTCTCCTCACTAAGACAACTGTCATATCCCAGACTCAAGCCAAGGGTGCGTGACATGCGCTCTTGTCAACAGAAGAAACGTTTGGATCGGAGGACTTGGCTACGGAGAGGATGCCACCAGTGCCTACTGATCCACACAATGCCCCACTTCAGCGGAAGATACGGGAGCGTACAGAAAAACTGGATGTTGCGCAGATCCGTTGAGTTCCGAGGCAAGCCTGGAGGTGATGAGTAGAGGGGAGATTGGAGAAGAAGCAGCGCTGCTCGTGCCAGTGGCCATGCTTGTGTCCGGAGTTACACTGCCGGTACGAATGATGTGGGTGAAGAGGAGCGCCATGCTGGTCTTGCTGAAATGGTGCAAAAGGGAGTATTTGGAGCCGGGGCGTCATAAATGAGGATGGGAGTTGGCGAGGTCGGCGGTATTTTCAGCAGAACTAGGGTGACATATACGGCCAGTCATGAATAGTGTTGGCACAGGGAAACTGAGTGATGAGACCGGGTATTTGAAAAGAAGAAAAAAAACCAAGGAGCCATTTACATCTGCATCTTTGTCTATGAGCGGTCTGACGACCATATCGTTCGCACCGGAACCTGCAGCATGAAGAGGAAGAACATCGCCGATGACCGAATTCAGAGGCTGGCCATGAGTGATTGCATATTTTGAGACGCATATATGGTCCGTAGCTGCAGCCATGTGGAGACCAGGGTGAAGGACTTGAAAAACGAGAGCGAGAGATAGAAGATAGCGCATACGTTGAACTTTGACTCTGTTTGGTGTAACTCCAAACCGGAGGCATGCTGTTCGGATCGACCCGGTTCAACTGTTATGAATTCCCTTTCTCGAGGCATTTGAACGAACAAACATTGATCGATATTGATCCAGTGTCACTGGCACAACCTGAGTTGGTCCGCGAGAATGAGTGCCTGACATCGCGCTTACGCTAAGGCTGGCTGTCACTCGATGGCCTTAAGATTCAGTCTGTCTCCTGTCCACGCCAACTTTACAGCAGTCCTAGGGCATGCAAAGAAGAGATGCGGTAGCAGCATATTGAAGGATGCGAAGTTGTAGAAGAGCAGGTCAGGTGATGTTGTACCCCCTTCTATCAAGTTCGTCGTGTGACCGCCTATGCATCGTCACGACCTTTTTATGGCTCAATTTACCTAGACATGGTGTTACTGCTTTTGCAAGGCCCTCACGTACCTCCCCCCATTACTGTCCAGCGGATGCCCTTCGCTGCCCGGCTTGCTGTTGCCAGTGCGCGTTTCTCTGCTATTTCAAACTCAACGTGAAAGGAACCCTCTAGCCCTTCTCCGCAACAGTTAATTCAAACCAAGGCTCTGACGACCTTTTCAACCTCAGCTGGGCCTCTGCCTGCTGTCACTTCTATACCGAACACCTCTCCCCAGTCTCGCAAACCCGAACCCCCTCGCACGGTGCAAGGTAAAGGCGGCCCGGGTGACTCGGTGAGTCCGCCCCTAAGTGGGCCCTAACACACATGGCGAGACGAGAGCTTCGTGAACATGATCAATATCTCCTCTTCTCACTTATGAGAGTCAACGATGAGAAAAGTAAGATGCCTAAGAGAGAGAAAAGGGATCACCCCAGCTCTGTGCAGCGAATAACCTCGACAAAGGTATGAGGCCTCCATCTTCGGGGCTGCGATTAGATAAGGCGATTTCGACAACGCTCTGGTACTCGCTGGAAAGAAAGACGAAAAGTCTCAGCACTTCCACATCCCGACGTGTCCAAAGAACCGAACAGAAGGATGCGCTCTGTCCATAATCACCGTGAGTCCCAACGAATAAGTTCAGCAGAAACGATGTATAATACCTCACCACGCGATCTGCACGCCTCGTCTTCCGAGGTGGCTCACGCTCGAGTTCCTTCTCACCAGTATCATTGACTTTGTACTTTCCTTATTTTTGAGGCGCGTTTGCTGACGCACTCTCCTTTTGTAGTACCTGCGCTTTCTCCCGCACCACCAGGGAGACTAAGACTTCAACGTGCCTCGTCGGTGATGATGTTGAGCGTGCCGCCAGCTTGGCCCCTGTCAAAGATGATGCCTTGTGAGATGCATCATCTCCCGCCAGCAGTACTTTGGCTTCATCCGATCGACGCTTCTTCTACAGCAGTGCTTCAACCTCCGAGTCCCTGCTCTGTGCGCGCGCATTGGTTGAGAATCGCGCACCATCAGCATGCATTTCTACCAGTCTGCTGCTGTGCCCCCTGAAACAACTAGTGGCACACCGAAAACCGAAACAAGTCCCGCGCACGGGCGCTGTGCGAGCCCCCTGCTCCCATTGGCCTCCACTGCATTAAAGTCAACGGGCAGGACGCATCCGACATTGTGTGACATTGATGGCGACGATTCTATAGACTTTCTTTGATCGTCCTAATTTGCGTTACCCTAAATTTTTCCGTCGTCTTGGTTGCACATTTTTTTGACCGGTACTCCACGTCAATCTACCTGAGCTGTCTTGTTACTATAATACATTTTCCTACAACGATATCTATGCTTCACATTCCGACTATGACTTCCTAACATAATAAACAGCACGGCCAAGGCCGCAGTCAAATCGTACCATGAAACACAACAAGATAGGGTACACAACATTGCTCTAACGATAAGAGATTAAAAGAGAACTACACAGCCTTTGCGGCTTCTATCGCCATGGCCATTTCTACAGCGAAGGTTAACACGGATCAGGGAGGTGGATGTATGTGGGACGTGGGAATGCTTACCTTCAGCCTCGGCTTCTCATCTCGGCCGCTGCTGGCTCGCGTTCGGCGCAAATCCTCGGGATCAAGGCTAGGCCCGGGAAACAACCGCATGATCTCAGGGTCCCATATCGCAAGGTCGTATGGCGTGGTTCCAGACTTGTCGCGCACATGGACATTTGCACCAGATTCGAGCAGCATCTGCGCAGGCATGGGACGCCGGCAAGATAAGGCGAAATGCAAAGGAGTCTTGTGGTAGTTGTCTTGCAAGTCCACGTCCAGACCTCGGTCAAGTAATAATCGTATGGCACCGCAGTCTCCCCGTCTGACCGCGTGGTGGAGTAGGGTCCGGCCATCGCGATCCCGTACATTAATATTTGCCCCAGAATCGAGTAGTAACGTCCAAATAGCCTCGATTGGGCCACGATCAGATCCTAGTAGGGGGTCCAACTGAAAAGGGGCCAACTGAAGGGGGGTGAAGTGATCCGAATTCTGGGCATCCACGTCGGCACCTCGGTCGAGTAATAATCGTATAACACCGCAATGACCTCCTCGTGCCGCGCAGTGGAGTGGAGTATTACCATTATCATCCCGTATGTGAACGTTTGCACCAGATTCAAGCAGCAACTTGATTACGGCCGTGTGAGGATAGTAGCACATTGCCATACGCAGAGGAGTGCGGTGGTCTTTATTCAGCGCATCCACATCCGCACCTCGGTCCAGCAGTAACCTTATGTTTTTAGGACGTCCGTGACAGGCCGCGATGTGTAGGGGTGTGTTGCGCCAGTTATCACGAGCACGGATGCCCGTGTTGCGTTTAAGTAGCATTCGAGCAAGCTTGGCTTGATCTAGTATTGCTGTCCGAATGAAAGAGGTTGCGCCTTTCTTCATACGGTCATTTCCATCTGTATGGTGGTTAAGCAGTAGCTGGAAAATATCAAGGTGTCCTTTCGATGCGTAATGTAGCGGAATCTGTTTTCTGTGACCTCGAATGTGTATATCTGCGCCGTACCGAAGGAATAGCTTTGTGATCTCCACGTGTCCATTGTCCACCGCTGCGTGCAATGGCGTACAGTTATCCAGACCAATGCGGACGTTTACATCTTGTGGACATTTCGAAATGAGGTGCCTGGCCATGCCGATGAATCCATGTTTCGCAACAAAGTATAAAGGATAGTTCCATTGGTCTTTCGGTTCCCAATACCACGTTATTTCTGACAGGCCTACAGCCTCCAGCCACGTTTTGAGATGCGGTTTCTTGGCGTCAAGAAGAGCGTCGATCCCATCTCGTATCTCTGATATCACATTCCCGAACTCCGCATGCTGCGCGAAACTTATAGCTGCATAATCCGCCAGAGGGAAGCAGCCAGTGATTGAAAAAGGGGAATCACGGTGGTCCAAACGAAGCAACGTGGCAAGACAAGCTTGAGCCATCACCGTGTGTGCGGCTTCTGCATGAACGTAGTAGAAGGAAGCTTCTTGTAACATGGCAAGCCGGTCTGAGGTAAGATACTCCTTGACAGAGTAGTGCGAAAATTGAACGACCTGGGAGCCATCATCATCAATGACCATGACTAGACTCGAGCATGTCAACAGGATTCCTTCTTCTTCATCTTCCCACCGCAAATCCGCATTGAGCTTCGGAGTCCCCACAGCAGCAAAGTCTATGGCAAGCAGTTCAGTGAGTTCCTTGACATGAAGGGGGCGGCATGCAACTGTGAGACATTGCAATAACCGATGTGCATGCACTCGATTCTCCTTTGGAATATCCCTTAGTATCCGGGAATATGTCTCATCTAGCGTTTCGGGTAATTCGTCAAGGATGAGCCGCACGCTTGACACAAGACAGCGGCGTAGTCGTTCCAGTTGACAATAAATCCAGCGAAACCTGATTGAGAACATGAGTGAGTATAACCTCACAGACAGGGACATGCTTACATCCCACCAGCTCTGTCTGAGAGAGTCTTGATCACCAGGTTCTTGTCTTCTTCCCTCCATCGCTTAATGTTCATCTCCGAGTGAACAACATGGTTGATATAGTCGATGATGTCCTTCTTTTGTCCATCTTGGTCGTGAAGTGATATGGAAGTACATGTGAGGGATCCGAGAACAGCCCGGATGTCGCTCTCGGGACGACTGGTGGCAAACAGCCTCAAATTCGGGAGGTGTAACTCGGCGAGTGCCTTTACAAGCTCGAGCACTTTTCCACGTGATGAGGGTATCCCAGAATTATCTGGACATTCATCGAGGGCGTCGATAATGAGATAGACTGGGATTTGTCCAGGCAACCTAAGCATCTCCTCGAGGCATCCTATAAGGGCACTATTCCTCGGCTTGAGCAACTCGGATCCACGACGGTGGGACGAGTACAATGCGAGAAGCTTGTCGCGATAAGAATCTGATTGGTTTGAGAGTTGGGTGAGGAGAGACGAGAGTAAAGCACGGATGTCCTGCTTTCCCTTGTCCTTAAAGTCGAAAAAGAAATAACCTAAATATGCTGAACCATCGTTGGAGATACGTTCAATATCCTGGATGACCGCAGCGCTGGACAATATCCAGTGATATGAGTTACTGGAGTCAGAAGAATGCGGGGAGACATACCTAAGAACACTCTTGCCAGCGCCCGCTATGAAAAGAAGGTCCGTTGGAAATGACAAGCGGGCAAAGCACGGGAGAGCATACGATTTCCATAAATCCACAAGAGCGAGCCCGAGTGTTTCCAATTTGTGAAGGTGTGACCTTGAGTGAACCACGTTGAAGTGCCTTGATGGAGTGCTTCAAGCGCAGTATCGTAATTCACGGAATAATCTGGGGGAGAGAGCCAATCTCTGAGGGCCCGTCGCAACTTCTTCCCTGTATGAATGATTGAGCATATAGAATGCACGAACGGTTTATTGCTGGATCACGTACAGTCGATATTGGTAGGGTCTGTCGCCATTTGATCGATCGTTTCTGCCACCAAATGTCAGGAATGCATATGATTGATTGAACATGGTTACGCACCATCAGTAATCTCGCAAATTGGGACCGTTTTTCTTTCAAGGCGCTCCACTCTGCTGCCTATGTCCTCCACTATACTATGAACGTCCCCTACTTCACGAGCGACATCGGTCACTTTGCCATCAAGGCGATGTGCCGCATCCAGAGCTTGTGTAGCCGCCACGAGTGCTTCCTTTGAAGTCACTTTGTCTAACCGACGCAACGCATCATCAATATCAGTACGTCCTATGAGCTTCATGAAAATTGTTACTTAATACGGATAAGCCAACAGCGGTCATCCGTCAACAATGATCAACTCACTTGATATTCCCTGATCAATCACCTTTGTCGCGATTCCGAGGACAGAAAGCACCTCAGTTATCACCTCGATGATTACTTCTTGCATTTCCGTCGTCTGAGGGACATTGGTATAAGTGTTAAGGCGCCGGAGGAACTTCTCGATGTGTTCAAAGAGTTCTGTGAGTGCGCCTAGGATATTGCTATTATTCGCGCTAAATGCCTTTGCTACCTAAAGGTTATGGGGGTTAAAACCGCCCACACAAAGGAATTAAGATAGTTACAGAAAAGAGGATGCCAATTCCAGCGAAGATAACCCCTGCCGGAGGATATACCTATAATATTAATCAAAATGCCGATCTTGACCTATTGCTACAAGGTTCGGGGGAATTACCAAGCCAACTCCGGCACCGACGGTCTGAACAACCTGGCTGATTAGATCCACTGTGGTGGGAAGCCACGGCCACTGGATCGATGTGTCACGACTTGTCCCAGGTTGATCGTACCCTGGTAGTTGCCTCTGAAGAACGGCGAGAATAGTGTTGGGGGAATGACAGGCGATAAGATCGCGATAAAGTGGATGAGAAGGGAGGTCTTTCCCAGTGGTATTCATGTATTCTTGCAAAGCTTGATTGAAGATGGTCTGGAAGCGTGCGTTTCTATCGGCCACAGAGGTAGTGGGGGACATGACGGTAGTAGTGTGTGGGATAACGGGAGTGTCTGAGGCGACCTAGGACATATATACGTATTCCACACGGGCTATGCCAGGAGGCAGTGCCGAAAGGATCACGTGACTGTCGAGTGATTTTTATTGGCGGTCGCAGTCTCGGCCACACCTGCTGAGCTCCCTGGCACTGTGCGAGACAGTTGACGGTGCCCCCTTTGCGTCAAATTTATCATCCACTCATGAATGCTCCTACTTATGCCCTCTCCGCCTCTCCTCCCCTCGTCCCTGACCGGCTTACGGTTGTCAGCACGTGTTACTCTGCTATTCCAAAGTCAAAAGCGAAAAGACCCTCACATAGCGCAAGGGTAAAGGTGCTGTGACTCCGCCCCTTCACTGTGATGAAACCCCTGATGGTGCAGGAGAGACTACAATGCACGTTATGCACCCCATGAAGTCGGTCGGGACTCCACTCGTGGTCATTCTTGAGAGCCACTGGGGAGAAAGGGACGATGCCTCTACCTGCGCGACATGAACTAGGAAAGAGAGATTCTGACGACTTGGATGTACCGTACTTCTGGCAAAGGCGCATGAGAATTTGTGCGACTCATCACCAACACGCGCGCAAAGAACTGGTAGGAGGAAGCACTGAAGCCGAAGAAGCCTCGCTCAGCTTAAACGAAGGCACTGCATGCAAGAGGTCATGTATCTGACAATACATCATCCTTGGCAGGGCCAGGCTGGCGGTACACTCACCATCACCGACGACGACGAAGCGCGCGAGA
>QFDX01002325.1:0-12426 GCA_003315875.1 Lactifluus piperatus | reverse complement strand
CCTTGTGACTCGTGGTAGTGAATCGCATATGTAGCACGATAACGATGACAGGGTATCCTTTTGTACAGTTCCCGCCATGACTTCTTCACAAGTGCTGTGTGGGCCGGAAATTTGCTGCAAAAGCTTAGCAGATTTTTTTTTGATAAGAAACATACTAAAAGAACGCGATTCACGTAGCCAGATTTTTCCTTTCCCAATGTGGAAAACTATTCCCACGCTGTTCATTTTTTCGGCGGGGTTTCTTTCTTTTTTTTTTTTGTCAACGCATTCCAAACACCTCGACATGATTCTTAGTGAAAGAAAGGTCAACAATGCCATCCAAGTCTCTTGCAGCTAGACTCAGAGAGAAGCGCAAGAGGGGTTTTCGGGAACCTGAAGAAACTGTCAATGAGGCAGCTGATCCCACTTACTCGAGTGGATAGGAGTGTCCTTATGGACATCAATGTAATTAATAGGGGACTTAAGGAGGAGGATAAGTGACGTTCCGCGCTTTGTTTTTTGTGCCTACATTACCATATTTGGACACAACTACTGCATTTGGAATAAGTTCTCACGGTCATTCACTTTTCTGAGAGTCGAAAATATCAAAAATATGAGAACTTTTGCTAGGGCTTAGCAAAGCACACCCCATGTACCTACACCCTCTTCAAGCCCATTCCAAGTGTTTCTGAGGTTGTTAAAAAATTATAGAAATTCCTGTTGAAGTTGCCAGATTTGAGGCCTTTTACGGTAACTGACTTGTCACGAGGTGGTGGCGGGAACTGTACTGCTTGCCATCCAACTTTTGGACATATGATCTCACATATTGATGTTTTCCCCCTCAGTGGTCCTCCAAACTGCCAATGACTAATTCTCAATACTAGTAGGCACATTAAGGGAAATTTGAGTAACCGCGATCGCGCGATCGTGATGGCAGGTCCAGTTTCAAAGTTCCAACCTCTGATGGGGCTAAAAAAAAACAAGCCTGAATAGATCGTCCCGTTCGAAAGTTCCACTGGCACTCTGCCGAAGTAGCGATATTGCAACCGCCTAAACCTGTGACGCTGACCTACATACAGTACAGTACCGGCCGGCTCACAGCCATATGGCCATTCCATCAAGAAACTCGTTCACAGTAGCGCGCACGAATCCAGCAGCTGCTTCCAAACGTAGGACTTATCAAACGCCAACCAATGGTTGGCGGTACCTAGTACAGTTGAGGGCTTGAGGCGCGTTTCTCTCTGAGACCAGGCACGCAGAAACACGAGTGGAACAAAGGGCGTACGACACGTTTCCGTAGATACTGCATACATCTCCTTCGGCGACCTCAGCCTTGTCAGGTCTTCAATGTCGCGAACACGTTCGTTATGGCAACCCATATGCTCGCCCGCGCCATTGAAACACCCTGGACACCTGGACACGTACACCGCCTCAGATTATTACTGTTAGAGGTGCAGCTGCATCCGACATGCCGCTCAGGGACGCAGGGACATTCGGTAAAATGGTGCCCGCGGACACTAGCTCATCTGCATAGTAACCATTCACCCATCACACGTTCGGTAGTTCCATCGCGGCCCAGTCTTTTTACTCATAGAAGGTGTTAGTATTTACTTTGGTGCACCAGGCGCGAGCCAGCGTTGCGGGAAGAACCGACTCGGTTCGACTCTATACAGTAGGATTGTGTGTTAATGTAGTTGCAGTTTGTAACCGACAGCACGGCTAGGAAATGATAAGTCAGCACACTGATTGATAACGCAGTGAGGCTGCGCGAGCGTGGCCAAACACCTGATCCGTGTCAGTTGGCTAGTCTGGCGTGCGAAGCTGCTGTCAAAAGGGAGACCTTATAGAATGAAAAGACTGCGTAGTCGTCACAATCCTGCACGTCCTTCGACGATGCGTGGAAACAATATGTGTCTTATAGCTGGCCAATGGAAGGAGGTTGAGAGCAAGGGAGTATGAGCTAGATTGGTCTATAAATGCGCGGGAGCCAATGCTTTAGAGTAAGGCCTTTGCGAGCAGCTAGTTCTTCCAAGGTCCGACGTTTGCCATATCCGAGGAATACTGTTCTAGCAAATAAAATGCAAGGTGCCAGGCTGACAGATATATTGATGCCAGTGACACCTTTTGGTTGGTGCATTCCCGGCGCACTGGGAGCCCTGCATTTACGGGGAACGGGGAACACAAACCAGCTTCGTGGCGCGGGAATTTGGCGCCCCAGGAATGATTAGTCATCACAACAGACCTTGGCAACTTCAACTTCTCAACACCACCTCTTCCTTCAACCTCCCACATCCATAACATGTCCACAGCGCATAGACCGACATGGGACCCTGCTCAAGCGCGAGATGTAAAAGGTGGCTCGCGCCAGTACTCTGTACGTGACATGGCCGCGCACACCAAGCTCAAATTCCGGTGCGAACGATCTTTGATCTCTCCTCGACGCACACTTACTTCAACGTGCATCCAATTTCTAGACAACCTGGCCAAACCTCCGTAGATGAGGTTAAAAAGCGTGACCTGCGTACGGATCTTCTTGCTGCGGAAGCCGAGGCACGTGCGAAGAAGCGCAAGGCGGCTGGATTACCAGTGGAAGAACTCCAACCAATGGTCCCCGCAGCAATCGAGGATGACGAATCTAACAAGCGGAGAAAGGTCTTGCAAGAAGCACTAGAGATGGACAAGGACGCAGATAGTGACGAGGATGACAATGCAGATGGCCCGAAGGGGGAGTCCAAGTGCGTTTCCTGTTGTTTCTCTAGTGGCGCTTATTGTCTGACGCCTACATACAGTGGAGACAAGAACGGGAGGGAGGAAGGCAATGCCGAGGGCGGTGATGAGGATGAAGACGAGGATGAGGACGACGACGAAGAGGATGACACTGCAGAGCTACTTCGCGAGCTCGAGAAAATAAAGTGTGAACGAGCAGCGGAGAAAGCACGTGTTGAAGAAGAGGAGGCCGCGGTTACGGAGGCTGAGCGCGAGGCCCGAATAGCAACTGCAAACCCTTTACTAAATCTTGCCACCGCGTTGGGCAATGCTCCAGGTATAAATACAACGGCACCAGGCACCTTTGCCGTGAAACGGCGCTGGGACGATGGTGCGTTGATTGGAGATTTCACGTGGAATACAATTTATGGTATTCTTACTTCCACAGACCTCATTTTCAAGAATCAGGCAGCGAATGAGCGGGAGAATTCTCAAGGCCAATTTGTCAATGACCTTCTTCGTACAGAGTTCCATAAGTAAATTCATTAAATCATCCTCCTTCATTCGCGGCTCATTCCTTACACAGGAAATTTATGGCGCGCTTCATCAAATAATGAATGGTGTACCACTTCGAATACTCGTATGTATTCGTGTACATCACATCACGTGCCTGGATATTTCTATCTTTGCCTCTGCTCTTGGAAGACTGTTCCAATTTCTGTTGGATGTGCTTCTATTTTTACACTCAATGGTCGGTTTTCGTGAAGGCTTTCCACTTAAAGGGAGAAAGCAAATTTCCCAAATACATGTACTCCTTGAGAAAATCGACAGATCACCTTCCGTATCCAAGGCAAGGAACATCTTTCCTGTTCTTTCTCATTAACTTTGAATATTTAAGAAGCGTGGACCAACACGAGAAGACTGCAGTGCAAAAGGCACTACCCTGTCATATTCATGTGATACATGACGGTCTCCGGTCGAGATATCTCACGGCGCAGACAGAACACGTCTGGCTTCCTTCATAAGGATTGGTTGTGACGAATAGCGACATCTCATTCACGGAGTGAAAAAGATTGCATCAAAACATGGAAGCGGCTTAGAACAAGACACCAGCCGAGTTACCAAGCTGCTCAACTGTATTCTCCTCACATTATGGTACTTGGCCGGGCAGCTTTCTAGACGGTTGGCAAAAGGACCTCATGCTTCTAGGTGACTAACGCGGTAGTATTAGCAACCAGATTTAAAAGGGCACGTCTTGACGGACTCAAGCTATTCACCAGGCGATCGCAACTTGCCTCCACACACGCTGTCACGCACGCACACCCTCGATGGAAGCCACATTCGAAGTTCCCCAATGTCTTTCTCCACAGTTGCAGACGGTACTCCACTACATCGATTGCGTCAAATCCCTGAATCTCAAGGAAATCGACAAACTTTTCATGGACGATTTCGTCCAGTCGACGCGGCCGTTGACCTTGCACGTGCCTTCGAGGACAAAGGAAGAAGATCTGGCGTTTTTGAAAGGGTTATCCGAGATGTTGGAAGGAAAGGAACTCGAGGTGGATCCATTTAATCTCTCTCTCTTTTATTTCTTGAGCCCGCCTCGTTCGATATCTAACATATGGTGATGCAATTCCCGACAGATCACCATCTACGACATCGTGGAGTCTCATAATGGAAAGGCCTGGGCTCATGTACGTGGAAACCCCCACCAGTCCATGATGTTGCGCTGAACGGGTTTCCTCCCTCGCAGCTCCTTCTGCATGGTGACCCGCCGAATGGCAAGGCGTTCACTATAGAGTGTATTTACATGTTCACCCTCGTTGAGCACTTGGGCGTCCACAAGATCAAGGCTATCACCGACTTTGTAGACTCCCGCGCGTTCGGAGACATGAATGGGGGCAACTGAAGGATATTAGCTATGCATTTATGACCTTCATCTGCATGAGACAGAAAACATGTCACGATAATATCAGTGGACTCTCACCACGTTGCATTATGCTCGAACTCCGGACAATACAGTAGCTTTCATACTTTCATAAAATTGATGGGTCATGGTATTTGTCACGTGATTGCACTGTACAGTTGGGGCCTCAACAGCACCTCAGCAAATGATCCAACTCCCACGTTGGTTCACAGGATTGCCCGCATTCTCTTGATTGAGTATTAGTGATGGCGCAGCTTCACGCGGAGCCCAAAGACAGCCTTGAGCGAGCGGTGGAGCGAGACAGGGCAGGATTTCAGCAGGGCTCTCACCAATCCTTGGTCGACAAAAAAGGAATTGCTGAGGAAAGATAAAGACAGGTCTACTACCTACTCAAAGAACCACGCTCCCACTCCCATCCCTCAGCAGCCCACTCCGGCATCTCCGTCTCAAACACGCCCAGACTTGTTGTCGTGTACCGCAGCGCATGCAAGAATATGTACAACCGCTCGGGTAGGGGATCCGGATGTAGGGGCAGATAGCACTCGCTACAGTACAACGCGCCGTCGTTCTCAGCTTGCACGGCAATCTGCGCGGCGGCTTGTTTCGCGCGTGCGTTCTCGGTCAGCGCGTCTGGGGGCGGTGCGACTCGTACCATAGGGTGTTCCGCGGGCGTCGAGGCGGCGTCGAGAATCGCAAGGGCTTCTTCTTCGGTGAGCGGAGCGGCCGGTTGTTGCGACTCGTCTAGAGGCGTGCCTGCTGCGGAGGCATCGGTCTCAGTCCACGCGGGACCGCCTCTTTTGCGCCGATTTTGGGGAGGTAACTTTTGTGGGGGCATGCCTTTCGGGTGCAACCGGCCTTTTGCCTTGAAAACGACATCTCGCCAACGGGACCAATCCTCGTTCTCGTCCTTTTGCAGAGAAGATCATAAGTACTGAATCTACCATGGTTGTTATGGAACCCGCTGCCAGTACCTACCTTTTGGCTCCGCAAACGGGTGATGATGCCCACCGCCTCCGCGGACAAGGGTACCGGTGATCCCATGCCAACATCGCGCCCAGTTTCACGCGGGAGTAATTGTGAGGAAGACGCCACCGGTGCACCAAGAGTAGCTGGCGCTGTTCGATCAACGCGCGTTGGATCTGCCGTGTCTGTTCCGGTCAAGTGTGTGGGTGCAACCGGTGGTGAGCGTTCATCTGATGGCGTTGTATCAATACCGCCCTTCCCGAGGTTTGGTCCCTGCGCGGTGTCAGGCCCGGTAAATTTGTATCAGAATGTAACATACCCAAATTTTAGTCTCGGAGTATATCGGGTCGTTAGCAATCGGGTGACCCAAGAACTGGAGATGAACGCGAATTTGGTGAGCTGAGAAGGACCTTAAGTCGGATACAAATCAGATACGGAATTAATATCTTACAACGACCCGTCATTGGACGACCTGCATATGATCGATGGCATCAGCTGCGCATCGATAGTCGGACATAGCGATTACATACAATGAAGAACGCTCGTATCTGTGTTTCCATCATAGTGCAAACGTCTGAATACAGTCTTTGCAGGCTCCACGTAGGCGAGATCGGTCTAGGGTGGTTTTTATGAGGATTACGTACACGTACTTTTCCTTCCGGATGTACGATGTTCAATCCCATCTGACGGTCGACGGTGAGCAGAGGTTGTTCCACGACAACCTCTTCCGCCGGGAACTCGCCTGAGCAGCGTGCGATATATTCCTTCCCGACCTTGCCTTGAACGAACTCCTGCGAGAGAGTATGCGCGCAAGAGGATGACAGGCCAAGAATCATTAGCCCGGAGGTAAGGCGATCTAATCGATTAACAGCTAAGGCAGGAACTCAGCAGACAGTAGAGAGACGGGTGTTATATGGCTCCTACTGTAAACTTTTGCATAATCAAATTCTCGCTGAAGGATTTCTACGAGAGAAAGGTAAAAATAACGTCCTGTTGCGTGGACAGGCTGAAGGTGTGTTCAGTCTCAACCCAGTAGAATTCCGAATAACATACGCACGATACTCCCTGGTTTGTCAATCACAATAAACTCACGCTGTCTGTCTTCGTGCAGTATTTTGACGGGCTTAGAAGTGACCGGGGGCTCGTGGCGATGTACGACATTCTCGATGCGGTCTCCGTTGAGTACAATTGTGTCAGGCTTGGCGACCTTGCCATTAATAGTCGTGACGCCGGATTCAAGCGCATATCTCTGCAAAAGGATACGCACTCAGCTGATAATCAACAAGCAGTGTGGTCAAGGGAACCACACATAGTACTCGATCGAGCGGTCTCGGAATTCGGTTGAGACGATCTCAAGTATTTCTCGGTTGAGCCAGCGACCTTTTGCCATGGTCGTATATGGATACCAGTACGGCGCGATCTTGCGCAATCCAGCACGCGCTGGTGCTGGTGCTGGCGCCGGCGCTGGGACGGCATCTGGTGCCATCGCAGCGAGCATCATACGACGAAAGACGTGTCTAAATTGATCCGCAGGTGGTATAAGGATGAGTGGGAGATGGACTTTGTTTGTGTGAAAAGGAAAGACGGGTAATGTTGACTCCAGTTTGGTGGCAATTTTGGTCAGAGGTGCTGTAGCCATACGCCGTTCACAGTGGCCGGCCCGGGACAGTCTCAACAACAACCTGTGGCTGTGGCGTATGCTAGTGCCCGTCAAGCTGATCGTCCATCATCAGTCTGCATTCAGTAAGTGTCTTCGTGTGGAGGTGACCAGATGTTTCCACTTTGTCTTATCCCCCATTCATACGCGTTTACACGCTACATTATTCCAGTGCGGCCTGGACTTCGCGAGGCAAACGCTCTGATATTTTCTTTGCTCGGTTTGGACTGCCAAACCTGACTAGCTTGACTACTTGAATAGTTTCTCGGTGAAATTTATCGATGCCGCTGTTGATGCCTGGCCCATGAGCTGGTCTTATAAATGATACAGGGTCGCAGGCACGGTTTTTATGACATCATGACTCGCTCCAAAGCACAGGTCCAGCGCCACCGAGGCTTCTTTGGTTCGTACTCGTGGTCTGCACGACCGTCGAAATCAGGCAAGTTCACATCTACTTGGAAGAAGAAGCAGAAGATCGGGTGATGCCTTCTTCATAGACCCGACGGTAAACTTGCCTGTCATGGTGCGCCGCGGAGGCTCCTCGTTGTCCTGGCCTTCGACGGCTCTTGTGGCCTCGCTGGTACTTCATGAACTGGGGAACTGATCTTTGTCCCTGTTTCGGTGGGTTTCTGCGAGCTTTCTCCCCATCCTTCTCGACCGCGGGCATTCTTCTGAGTCACTATGTCCAACGGGGGATGAGATCTCCAGTCAGGTCATCACCGATACGTTATCTGGCTCGAGAAGGTTGTGCATGCCAAATTGACGTCTGTCTCACTTGGGTCTTCCTCTACGTCTTCTTGATTGTTGTGTATTGGCGAAAAACAATATGCTTTTCGCTCAGATGAAGCGACGCGGCTTTCCGTGCCCTACTCACTCATCCAAGATGAGTCCAGGAGGTGGTTCTAGTTTGCCTTTCCTTGCACTGCATCTTCGAGTTTGATCTCTGGATAACTTAGGCGAGGGCCGTTTGCGGGTCTGTCTTGCGGCCAGCATTTGTTGGACTATTTTTGCTTACAGCCATTAGGTCAGAGCCATTATGGCACAGGCAACCACAGGACTGTTGTCAAAAGACCGCTGCGAAATTCTTGAAGGACCGAACTACATCGAACTGTGGCCGGTGTATGAAACAGGCACGTGATTTGGCCCAGCCAAGTCTAAGTGAATGGGCTCGCGGGGATCTCATAAAGGTTTTATTTTACACCGGACGAAAATATTGGGAGTTGTTTAGTACGCCACTAGCTCACCACTCACATCTTGGCAACAAAAGTGTTGCTGCTTTGAAGGAAGAAAATGACTCAAGACCAAATCCGAGATACTTGGTTCACGGGCAAACGAATATATGAATTGCCACAGATCATGATGATCTTTTCCCTCGGCTGATGAACCTAGGTCTGGATTTGCTCCAGATGCATATAGAACCACGTCAAGGGGCTCACTACACGTATCATTTGAGGTGCGTGGGTGTCGCCGGAGAGATCGTGCATTAGTCATGATCTGTCCTCCATACTACTGGCAGGTTATTTGGAGTGCTCTATCCCCAAAGAGGAGATCCCAAAAGTCGGCTTAAGTCACTTACGTTCTCACTCCCGTACATAAGTTCAACTGCAAGAGAGAAAGACATGGCTGGACTTGCAGAAGAGCAGTTGGATAAGTACGAAGTAGAGGGGTGTGTTATTCATCTATCAAAACGAAGTAACGTCTTGAAGTAAAAAGGCCCTTGTTTCATCGCGCTGCTGAAACGGGAAATGGTAGGGAAAAACATATCCCAGATAGGACATGCTGTAGGTTAATGCAGGTCATTATTAACCACGATTAGTTCCTCGGCAAGTTTATCTCTCGGAAAGATACTACATGCAAACTCCTCCGGGTGTCTTAGAACATATGGCTATCAATTGCAAGGGACATGTCTGAACAATACCGTAACTCACATGACGATTTGGCTTCGGACAGATGTTGCGACTTTGACAGGAATGTCGCGGCCATTCTCATCCTTCGCCTTCGTGATGTCAAACACGGACAGAACAGATGAAACAACGATGAACATTGTTGCATCGACAAAGTAACGGGCAGGACA
Organism: Lactifluus piperatus; assembly: GCA_003315875.1. Taxonomy (NCBI): domain Eukaryota; kingdom Fungi; phylum Basidiomycota; class Agaricomycetes; order Russulales; family Russulaceae; genus Lactifluus; species Lactifluus piperatus. Next base: position 3,120 of record QFDX01002325.1, on the reverse strand, counting down.
GATCCTCTTCCCCGCACCAAATGCCAACGACATCGCCGGATCCTCTCGCAGACTCCCATCTTGATTGAGGAAACGCTCCGGTTTGAAAACTTCTGGATCTGGATACATCTCAGGATCGTGAAGGATTGCCCTGACATATCTGAGATCGATGTTACGTAGGTGGCAAGCCAACGCACCATGCATTAGCTACCAAGAGCGAACCTTTTGAGTAAGAATGGCGGACGGTAAGTTACAAAACGGCAGCATATGTAAGATGGCAGACCTTTCGGAATAAAAAACCCTCTGTAGATGTCGTCCTCGCATGGCGCATGAGGGACGCCTTAATGCATAGTTGTAACATAACTGATTCGGACAAATCAGAAAGAGTGACTCGCACCCATAGGTGTCACCATCTGCCACCTCATCAATTCCCTACACATAGCATCGGTGTACTGAAGATGCGGTCTGTCATCAAATGTTGGAAGTCGGTCCCTTCCAACAACCGAGTCGATCTCTGCTTGTGCCTTCCTTTGTACATCTGGATAGAGGACGAGAGCAAGGAATAGAGACGCTATCGCGGACACAGTCTTTCTTGGGTGTCAGTAGAAAGGTCGTAAGACGATGGAGAAAACGCACAGTATCTGAACCGGCTGACAAAGGTTTTTTTAAAAGTGAGTACAGTAGTACCGTGCGCTTTGCGTCGGACTTAATGACTCACCTGAATACATTGATGCTAAGGTCTTCTTGATAACCTCCTCCTGCCTTTGACGTTCTGGGACATCAAGATTCTCTACTCCCAGGAGATATTCACTAGCCAGTGATGGAATTGCAGTACCCCGATGCTAAGGTCGTATAAGTCAACGTGAATCTCGTAAGTGCAGTCATTACAAACCATAGAATCCCTCACAAATCCAATCGGTTCATTCCTGATCCTATGGCTCAACTCCCGACCCACCCGTGCCAGTGGTTCGTAGCTAAACCATGGGACCCAGGAAGGGATGTGCCGCACTGAAGATACACTATGTGAACCGTTATGGACAGGGTAGCTTGAAAGAGCGTACGGAATGGGAGATGATTTACCAACGCCGCCCCAGGTAAGATCGCCCGTGAGGCCATGTCGACGGCCCGAATCGGCAAAACGATCATATCGTCGTCGTGGTTCTTCAAGTCATACCCATATGTGAGGGACATGATGAGACTTCCTTGAAGACTGCATAGCCGTTAATGGTCGTACACAACGCGACAGAAAACCGACAATTCAATATGATCACGGAAGTGCTTTGGACTTGCAAGGAGCCTTGCGAGAAACAAGCGGGTCTTTTCTTCCATTACACGCCGATACGACATTGTTGCGCTAGGCCTCAGGCTACGATCCAACCGCCTTCGTCCTTCCCGCCAAAATGCATTTTTCTTGGAAGCGGCCAAGGACCAATCCAGATCCAGACTGTGGTTCGAATTAATGTGAAGGAAGAATGTTAGGTGGATGCAACCCTATTTAGATGTGCTGCATACATTTCCAGCATCGGCACCGCAGGCCTATCAGCATGGTTTTCACCCCGCTTTTCCAGCAGGTCCTTGATCGCGGAGAGCGAGTTCAGTACGATAATCACTTCACCAAAAACTTGAAGGCAAAATATATCCCCTGATCGTGCAAGTGTCAGCGGAAGAACACCACAAAGGGTATGAATGAACACCCTACCGTATTTTTTGGACATGCTTGTGTATTTAATCCAGCCTGACTGTTTTGGAACATCGAGAAAATTTCCTATTATCGGTAATGACGGTGGGCCAGGAGGATAAGGAAGTCCTTTACGCCTTCTATAATCACGGAAAGAAACAAGTAGGTAAAGAAATACTGCAGTCACGAGAATGTTGATCGCAGTGATGGAAGATTCGGAGAGATGCATGACGGAAAAACTAGTTTACCACTCTTGGAGAGGAGACATTAGAGAATTTAAGCGAAAGAGCAGCTGTCGTGCATAGCTAGACTCGGACCTATATGGAGCTGAGGTGGCGATGTACAGTACCTCATAGAAGACCAGAGAATTCCCGATCGAGGTTGACAATAACACCTCGGCTTATCGTTTCAGAAATTTCATAGGTCATTTGCTGGACGTGTTGGGCTACAATGTTGTCAGTCTGATCCGAAGCGAACATGTGCGCACTGTCAGACGTTGTCGCCATCAAGGCGTCTCAAGGCGAGCACGCGCATTCGCCATTTCCCGGGGTTATGGCATTTATGGAATTTACTTGATCGCTCGCTTGCCTCCGGCATCGGATCGCCATGTAGCGTACACGTGTCTTTCAAGCTGTTGCACCGCGAGGTGGGCCCGCACACAACGGGGAGTAGCTAATTGGAGCAGTTTGATGCCCACACACTCTTACAGGACTTACTGTTTGATTGGGCAGAATCACAATTTTGTTCGTCTCAGTAAGACGAGGCCTAGAGGCCTAGAGGCGTGGGCACAACCATAAAGCACGCTTCCGAAGTCTGCATACAGTACCATCTTCCCAGGCCATAATTGAGGGGTGTTCGTTGACATGGCAGAATAGGACACTGTCGGAACAGGTTCAGCACTCGACGCGAGGCTCAGCTTGGACATTATGTCCGGGGCACGATAGACACGTAAAGACGCAGCAACAATACAATGTCTTTTGAGGATAGGATTGCGAGGAAGACACACAGGGGCAGGGCCTCCCTCCTTCCTCCTTTCGACACATACCATCCGGAGCACACTCTGTCACAAGTGGGTATCAGGCACCCCGCGCTAACACCGGGATCAGCCACCAGTAAGGGTCCTGTAGCATCTTGAGGTAAGTGCTCGGGTTGCCGTGCGACCCATGGATGATCAACCCCATCAATCGTGTCCCATTCAGACGTGCGCTCCGAGTCGGAGACGAGAAAACCGAACATGCATCGAAGGACATTGCTTAGTCAGAATAAATCTGCCAGCCGGATGAGGTAATAGCAAGTAACCCAGTAGTAAGAGTTCGCCAGTTCATCTACAGAAACTCCGTTCTGGATGCGCGAGATAGATCCTGCGGGCAAATGGTTTTTCGAAAGCGGACGACCCAGAAATTTAAAGTTTTAAAGCGCCAGGTCCGGGTCATCCGGAGACGCACAGACCATCTAGAAAGAGA
>QFDX01002318.1:0-11139 GCA_003315875.1 Lactifluus piperatus | reverse complement strand
AGTAATGTGATGTGCCTTAGGCTATAGCTGATAGCCTAGCCATGCTGAGTTAGCTGCTATCTGAGCCAAGCCGAGCCGAGCCAAATATGGTCAGAGCTGAATGTGGCTCTCGGCTAAAGCTGATGGGAGCCGGAGCTGCTGACACACTAGGCCGATGCATACTTAAAAACTACTGAATGTACTTGCTTATTTTTTCTCTCTTATCTCACTTTGTAGTGTAAATTTCTAAGACACAATTAAGACACAAGTAGTTTACTTATCTTCTTAATTGTCTTTACTGTCTTATTAGAAGAATAAGACATGCTAAGTTGAAATAAGTAAGTCTCAGAACCGTGACGTTTTCCTGATGTAGCGCTGCAAGGCGCCAGACCTCAGCGTCCTTCAAAGAGAGGGATGGAGTGGGAGATGGGGGGTTGTGTGTCATCATGGGAAAACCTTTGATGATGGTGGTGAATGATCAAGAAGCAATGGAAGAACTTTATTATAGCTTTTAGCATGGACATGAGCTACAAACCCATTCAATTTACGAAAACATATCCAGTTCACCAACTACTTACGAATTTGAAGGCAGGTAACTTGTTGATATCCCCAATGGTATTATGAAGGTGGTGAACAGCGTCACAGAGGTTGAGCATAGTATTCAATATGTTTACTACTTCATGACGAGCAGCCTTAGTCACATTTGTACTGTCTGAGCATGTTGCAGCCCAATTGTTTACACCAATTGACTGGATTGTCTATAATTGATATTCAGAATACTGTGTAGGATATCAAGAGGACTGAAATACCTTTAAAAGCTTATCGGTGACCCATTCCTGAGTGTGATGTTCACCCGAACCTTCATGACCATCAAGGAAGTATGTCTTCCGTTCAGGGGTTGTGGCGTGGGCTGTATATATTGACTGCGGTTTTCTTGTCGAGTTGCCATCAAATGTTAGGGTAAGGTTTTGGACATCACGTAAAATACTAATCTGCTTCTCCCAAACAAAGACCCCCTCATGAGGAATGTGTTTGTCCATGAAAATATCTGCTGGCGTCAGATGGTACATGCCATTGAGAAGACCCATGTGTTGTGTTTCGGTCGGAGATACGCTCCAAAGTTGGGAGGAGGACTTGGAGGAGGATTGGGAAGTTGTGCCGGAGGGGAAGGATGCGGAGCGCGAGGCAGCAGCTCAGGCAGGATGAAGAAGATACCTGTAACGCGCCACGGTGTAGCAACGCCTGCGGCCGTCAGATCAAGTGGCCATCGCGCCCACAAGACCAAGGACTATTACTATACTTCCCCCCCTTTTTCCCCCTTTCATTACTGTATTCGTTTCAGCCCACCGTGTGCAGACCAAGCGCGGCAGCACCTGGCCTCAGACATGTTGGGGAGGGCACGCGCTCACATTGCTCCCCATGCCAGGCATGGCTGATCATCTTATTTGCTTGTTCATCTCTTGTTTTACTTACTCCACGCGTTTGCGATCGCATGCACTGGCACCCTCGAACTCTTCGTTGACAACACTTTATTAGTCTCGAACCCTAGTTACAATTGGCACATGATATGTCTGTGCCTCGAATGCTATTTAAGACTTTAGGGGACTGCGATATATCCGCACCCCGATCCAGTCCATCCGCGTGTGTGTGTTAGAGCTCCGCCCTACCTGAATTCACCACCATGAGCTCCTTCCATTCTGGTGAATTGACAATGTGAGGAATAAGGCCGCGAACACAAATGAGGTGCATTATAACATGGTCGACCTTTGCTTGGAAGGTTTTATGCTGTGTTTCCTTCTCCTTCTTCCCAGATTCATGCAACTTGCCCAGATCAAGTGACCCTTGTCCCTTCAGCTTCTTCCGTGGAGGTTCGTCCCTCTCCTCGTCTGAGACCCCCTCCAGCTGTGCACCAAGGGACCCGTTGCATGATTCGGTGATTGCCTCCTGCCAAAGGTTGTGATCGGACTCCTGCAGAAATTTACAAGTTGAAGCGTGTTTAAGGATGCGATCGAGTTGTGCATTGCCTTGGCGGGCATGGTTGCAGCCTTTTGCTGCACAGCTCCATGACGCTTTCATTGCTTCGTCCTGGTATTTTATAATGAGCCTCGCAACCAGTTGATTTGGGTTTCGCCCTGGCCCCAACAATTTTGCATTATGGATGCGTAATGATGATCTATTCTGCTGCTGCCGGATCATGAATCATACTGTATGAGTAGAAGCTCTCAAATAGGCATTTAAGGGCCAGACTTACAGGCTTTAATTGTCTACTAGAAGTTGCAGGCTCATCTTCGTCAATGTCAATGACATCCAAAAGTTGCCGCTTTGTGCCTCTGTTTGTTGGGGACAGGCTGTGACTAGGAATCTAGTAGCCCATTAGCTTACACATTTTGAGAAATAATTATAGGACTGCGCACCGGAATCTGATGTGTATTGAACACCTTCTCAGCTCCAAGTGCAATGTCAATAACCCATTTCTTGAGGACATTATTGTCGGGATACTTCTCAACATATTCTTCAAGTATAGGAATCAAGGCACAGATGGCAGGACCACGCATTCCTCCTTGGACTCTTACCACCATCATCGTTTTTTGATGGCCAACCCCTCCGGTTTTTCCACTCCCATCCTTCGCCTCTCACCATCGCCTGAGCCAGAGGAGCTTCCCCTCCCCCGGTTCTCGCTTTCGGATGTGTTGGCAAGTATGGACATTGACACTCCCGTTCCCTCCACGGCCACTCCCCACCTTTTGGTGCAGGACGAGTCTGGTACCCCAATTCCCCCGAATTTTACCCGCTCTCAGGGTTTTCACGGGGACTCCCATCCTGTGATTACGACATCGCAATCCACGCAAATACTGGAAAAAGGCGGCTCGATCACAGTCACATCCTTCCAATCGCTCACTCCCGACTCAGGGTTCGGGGCGGGGGTGCCCCTCCTAGGGAATAGCCGGGTAACCCCACGGGTCACCTGATTTTAACCCACACCCATACCCACGGTTTACCCATACCCGCAACCCATGGGTTTTTCAGGGTTGGGTTGTGGGTTTGTGGGTCGACCCATGGGTTTTCAAGTGACATGGTGTGACTGCAACACTTGAGGTTTTAGTAACAGTAATAGGGCTGCGCGCAACTTACTGTAGTAACGGTAAGTTGCATAACTAGGGAATACATGAGTTTTCAACTTCAGGGGGGGGAATCCCTTGCAATTTTTTTTTTGTGTGATAAAAAATGAAAGCCAGTAAAAAGGGCTACCCATCTCCCAAAAAACAAGAGAAATTGAAGCAGTAGAACCTGAGATATGTGAGAAACACTTCAAACACAGAGTAGGAGGTGATAAATATTGTTGTGGCAATAACTCGACAACGGCCTCAAAAATTTCCCTTGTTATTTTTGCATTGTAATCGCCTCATTCAGGCGTTTCTAACGGTGTATAATAGATGTAGTGGCATGAGATCCTTAAGGAGGCATACATCATGATACATGAGGCCCAGTCAAAAACGCGGCTATTTTAATCTATTTCCCTCGATTTATGTCTATTATTTTCGATTATTTTCGATTATTGGGGTGCCAGATCCAACAGCCGATATCCCATAAATAGATTATCTATTTTCAACGTTTATCTTCGTTTTTGATAATAGAATGAAATAGATAGCTACCTGCTCATGCATCCGATTGCAAAGATAACATCATCAATCTCGGCTGCAGTATATGAGACGTGCACACAAAGAAATCAAGCGAGACTCAACTTTGCGCGATACAACGCAAATACATGAAACAGGCATTCAGGAATACTTTGCAAGAAGGGGCATTCCCCTACCAACACGCAATGAAGTGGGGCAGTTTCAACCACATGGCGCGATCTACAGGATGTTCGAGTACTAGCCAGACCATCACCTAGACTATCCCACAAAATCTAGGTTGTAATGTAAGTTTTACGCGTCTTCCACTTTCAATTATTATCTCCAGATGTGTAGACGAATAATAATGTTAATGGTCATGTTTTCATCGTCGTCTTCATCATTGACATTTTCTGCATCTCCGTCGTCGTCAATTTCACCACCATCCACAATAATCATCCTTGCTCTTGTTGTTGCTTTCATCGTCACTGTCCTCGCTCTAGGATGCCAATCATTTATATGTTTACCCTGGCATATGTTTGTACACTCACAACACGTTGCTTGCATCTGTAACTTAGGTTGGTTTATTCTTTCCTTTTTTCATTAGCTAATCAATTCTTTTCGATGGCGATCACAACGACTAGGAGGAAAACAATGAACAAATGGCCACCACCACAACACTGAGGACCACCACAAGGGACAGGGCCACGTCAAATAGTGGGACGAAGGCAATGCAGCAACTGAGAGTGTGTGGACATCACCCTCGCCTGCATATGCTCCAAGACATGTGGCAAGTTTCGTTTCGCGTATTTATCCAATCACATCCAAGCTTGCAAACTGCTAGCGAGAGTAAGTGGGGAGCGACCACATAAGCCGGATATTGCCGATAGAGTTATGCAGTTTATGTCACAGTGCTGTCACCGCTATCGGTGGTCCGGTTAGCCAGAAGAGAATATGTGCAAGTGCAGCAAACTCGACCTTCGTCTCTAACTTACTCTATCTTCCAGGATAGGTCGGTCTATTAATGCTTCATGTCAAGTAGTGGGAGCCATGCATGGACGTTACTCCAACAAACACTCTCAACCAACTCTCGGAGAGCACTGTCTGTCGACTCTTTCAGCGATTAGTATTTGACTAGAACAAGCGAGTTCTTTTTTCGTCTTACTACTATCCTCTCGCTTGTACTCGAGGACACTTGTCTAGTGATTTCTTCGGAATTCCCCCAAGAGTGTATCGCCCTAGCCAGACGGAACAGCCAGGGCCCTACCCTCTTCCCCACTGACACAGACTTAGTCTACCTCAGACTCTACGACGACGCCTCGAGTGTCTCTTCTAGCTCTCGCCAAACGTTACCTCCAAGGTGGAGGCCATCTTCTACTATGCGGGGATCTCCCATTCCCCTCCCAAGCTGGTCTACCGCACGTCGAAGGATCCCTTCGTCATCCCCAAAGGACCAGAGGCGTATCGTCGCTTGAAGCACCTTTATCCGGTCTACGACCACATGCTTGGCTTGTTATTTCGTTCGAGAATCAGTCACAGAGGAAGGTTATTGCACAACAGTTGTTTGTCCGGTCAGTGACACTAGATATATATATGTTTTTTTTTCATCGACTTTCTGAAATCCTTCCATGATACCATACCAGCGGTCTCCAGGGCTCTTATAATGCCTATTCGGAAAAGCGTGGATTCCGAGTTCCTCATGGGGATGTTCTCGTCTTTGCTCTCTCGTACGTTATTGTCCCTGTAAACCTGTTGTTTTTTTTTTACTAATCCCTCATGAAGATGTGGTCAAATCATGTATGCCTTTTTAATGTGCCCCGACACGCTCCCAAAGTCATACAAAGGCTGGTGCGTCGACAAGCTATTTACCAGCCTAGGCGTGTTGGATGTCGTTTGGGGCCGTATACAGGATCAACACTGCGGGACAGATCCCAGAAGAAGCAGTATCTTCAAACCGTGACATGGTTCGAACTCGCACTTTTGACCCTGCGGATCTGGAACGTATGCTTTCGCGCCCTGTATGTCCCCATTTGTTACTTCTCTCGCATTGCGCTAATCGGCCTGTCACGCGAAATGGACCTGGATCCGAGAAACATTACAGCTCTCAACGTCTGGCGCTCCACGCTCCCGCCGTATGGTCCGTGCGCAGCTTCGCATCCGCACATCGCGAGTTGCACATACACCACGATCGATCGTTTCTTCACTGTCTTCAAGTGGACTCTGCCGATATATGGTGCGCTTCACGTCGTGCCAATGTTACTCTTTAAACGCAAGGCTGTCGCACGTATACCTATTCCAATGATATTTCGGGCGGGTTGGGGCACCATGCGGAGTGCTGCCTTTCTGGGTGTGTTTGTGGCTGTATGCCAAGGTGCGTTAGTGCACACATATGAAAGGCACTTGCCTTGGGCTTACGTGTATATTGTTATCAAAGCTTGTTTCTGCGCGACACAGAATGCGCATCGTACGCTGGTGCGACGACCACGGATTCCTGCCTGGTTGCTTGCTGCGATCGTCTCCAAGCCGACCTTTTTGGTTGAGTGGACTGCTTTCGGGGCTAGCGATACTCATTGAGGCAAAACACCGTCGTGGCGAACTTGCAATGTATGTTCTACCGAAAGGTCTCGAGAGTGTGTGGGTCGCCGCACGCGGCAAGGGACTCTCGTGTTATTCACTTCCCTGGATTTCCGCGCTTGATGACCCAGTCCTTACGGCAGGAAATTCTTGGGACTCTGATCTCTCACGGCTGGCATCTGCAGAATATATGCGCGCTTCTGGTCTTGGCCCGGTCTGTAGGCTAAAGTCAATCTTTCTCACAAGAGATCGGACGGAACCTCTCGCCCCACCGCCACTGAATGCCACTCACTCCTATAGCGCTTTTCGAGGAAGATCGAAGCTTCCAAGGTACGTCCTACAACCCTAGAAGCTCTATTTTACTCAACCTCGACAAGACTAGGGCCCCTGGCCCCTGATACTCCTGCATCCGCCACTTCCCCTGCCGCACCAGCACCCGCCTCCACCCCCACTGCACCAGCACCCACGCCCGCCGCCCCCACTGTGGCGTGAAAGCTCGTTGGAAGTACAGCACAGCCGCTGTATAGGAACATATGAAGAAATCGAACGGAAATCGAGGGAAAGGATGAACTGAAGGGACTGAAATGAATGGATAATAGAATACAATAGAATGTAGATTATAAAATAGATGTGAAATAGATTTGTACCGGAATGATGACCAGGACGTATAATCGATGAGAATAGATGAGAATAGATCAAAATAGATCAAAATTCATAGGGAGACCCGATTGCATCGCACGCATCTATTTTAGAATCGACAGAAATCTACCATAATCGATTTTCATCTATTACCTGGACAAAATCTATTTTATCTATATAAATCGAGGAAAATAGATTAAAATAGCCGCGTTTTTGACTGGGCATGAGGTGATGTGGTGCATTAATTGCCTGATATCTCATGAACAGCTGCTTTGATTCCTCTCATTTTTGTGCGTTGTACTCTACTCGTTAATACCTTTCAAATGGTATATAATATATGCTGTAGTGTGTTCTACATGTTGAGCTATATCCATTCATATGCAGTCCTTCAGATCATCGCGCTTCCATCATCTCGAGCGCGCAGCGTTAACGGGTCTACACAGGCGACGATCGAGCCTCTCGATCCTGTAGAGTTAAGCTACTTACAGTCAAGGGAACTAGCTAGCTACATAGGGACGATTCGAAATGTACTTAAGGCTCAGTAGCACCGCGAATCAAATGTAACATTCCCTACGAGAACACCTCGCTCCTTCCTATTCTGCGTGCTTGTGTGCTCTTTTTCCCTTCTCATTCTTTCCTTCTTCCTTGTCAACGTCAAACCGAGCCGCCGTGCCATCAAGCGTTGTGATCAAGACCGAGGAGCCCGCTGCGTCGCACTTTCGTCTCGTTCATCGTTATTTTATCTCCCTCTTGTCGAACTCCAACAGCACGCGTCGAAATGTGCTTCAACACCGAGTCCCTATCATCATCGCCTTCGCTCACATTGTCAATTATATACACATACACATGAATTCTCTACAATTGCATGCGTTGCTTGAGATTATTTAGCTATTCTGGGTGCATTAGGCTGCAGCAAGGGCCACAGAATCCCAGCCATCGATAAGGGTGGGCTCCTCTCCCTCCACTTCAGGCTGGGACGTAGCAAAAAGAATGTCCTTATCTGTCACGAGCCCCAGTTTGCTCCATGAACCGAGGCAGAGGAGCGCACGCGTTGTCTGAACACTCATTCTGTTGCGTACATGTGATAGGAGGAGACGGCCCTGGCTGAATAATCGCTCGACATCGATGGAAGTGGCGGGTATGCAGCAGTAATCAAGTGCCATGCGATACAATGTCGGGTAGAGATCTTGATGTTCCATCCACCACCTCAAGGGGTCTGTAACCATTTCTGGAGGTGTTGCGAGGTAAGCTCCAAGTTCGTCGACCAGTTCAGACTCGGATCGAGCCGGTGGGGCAAGTGCGGGGAGATTATCAAAAATGTTGCCTCCGCGACTGTCGTCCTGTGCCTGTGTAACCATCTCTTCCTTGCCCTGTCCTTCGCCACCCTTGCCACCGTTGTCTTGTGCCCGTGCATAGAACGACTTGTACTGCTCGCGAACCAATTCAACCGCAGTGTCGATCCATTCATCATCCCAGCCTTGGTTCTTGAAGTAGCTCAATTTGTGCCGGGGATGTAAGACTAGAAAAATAGGCCTGAAGGGTTCTACTTAGTCATGGAATGGCTGCACTTACTCATTGCGATCCGGTACGTCTCAGAAGTATCAGTCAGTGAGTAATACTTATTCATCACTCCCTTCGCACGACCGACAGCAGATCGGACAGAGACATTGTACTTGCGATCAGCAATAAACGTCGTGAAACGTCGATCGATCTCATCCATCGCAGGGATGACAATAGGAAGACTGGGCGTCGATCGTGAAAAGAACATTGTTGCGTCCTTCAGTATCTGATTGGGGGGTAAGCGGTAAGCATTCTTTAACTTGTGTCCGAGGCATCAACGACTTACCCTCAGGATATCTCTCAGTTGCTCCAGTAACTCCCACTCGTCATCCCTCAGCTCGAACTGCCGCAAACCGTTTTGACGGTCTGCAGTGAAGGCATCAATCGCTACCCTCAACTTCAATGCTCGATTAACCATGTCGAAGGTGGAATTCCACCGCGTGCGGACATCTCGTGGCAGCCGCTCAGCAGCCATTCCCAACTCAAGGAGGCACCGGTCCCAGGCAGGAAGCAGTCCGGTCGTTGAGTGGATAATCTTGAAAGCAAGTTTTCGGATCTGTTGAGGTGAGTACTTGAGCGTCCTCGGATTATGAGTGTGGAGACTCATACCTTTGCCAACACCAGCTTTACAGAGCGCATTTGCTGCGCCAGCTCCCTTTTCTCAGCAGCGGACAAGCCCAGCATATCATCAACTTCAGCATCAGTGATGAGATCGTCCTCATCCTCGTCATCATCGGTGAGTCTCGCCTGTGTCCTTGCCTCCTCATCCTCAAGTTCCGCGATCAGTCCCTCAAGTTCAGCCCCCTTGTCCTCATCATCCTCCATGTCGTTGTCATCCCCCTCTTTCGTGGCCTTTTGGGTATCAAATTGGCTCAGGAGTGCCTTTGCGACCAGATTTACTATATGCAAGAAACACCGAACGCGATTGACCTCCGAAAAGGTTTCCATTTCCATATCCAGTTCCCATACCATTGTGGCATTATTTGACGCGTTGTCACAGGTTACGGCAAGGATCTAGTCACACATTAGCTTCCAATTTCAGCTTTGGACCTCGCCACATCACCTTATGTTCAATTCCGAAATCGGTCAGCACCTGGATGAATGCTTCTGCAAGATTGGCTCCGGTATGTGATTTTGCGACCTCAACAACGTCGAGTACCAGACAAATAGGTGTACCCTTGCGCTCCAGATGCGCAGTTATAGCAACGTATGCCCTGTGGTTCGGGGATGTCCAGGCATCAGTTGCGAAGCTGATGCGGCCGTCATATTCATGGAGCATCTTAGCGATATGCTTCCGAACCCGCACAAATGCGACCTTAGCATCACGGGAGACTGTGGATGGTGCGGGGATGTAATGTCCTGGGCGGCCTGTCTTCATGAGCCTGTGAAAGCCAGCATCGCCAACAATATTGAATGGTCGTGCATTCTCTGCGACCCAGCGTACGATTTCCGCCCTTCGAATAGTCAAAAACAAGTCCACAAACATGGTTTGAATGCACCTCGTTTCTGCCTTTGTATGTGGGCGATGGGAGTAGGTAATAGTCCCTTTCTTCTGCCGCTCGAAATGTGCCACGATAGAGCCATTCTTTAGCGAAGTCTTTTTTCGCACCTCATCTGCTTTCATATCCTGTGCTGCCTCAACTGCCTCTGCCCCCCAACAGCTCCTTGCGTGCTTATTCATGTTCCCAGTTGACTTTGCATCCTTTGTATCAAGAAACCGCCGAATGGCTTTTGTACACCCACGGGCAGCACAATGGAATTCATGATATCGTCGACCCTTCTCGTAGCCAATGGTGGGCACTGGTTTAAAGAAACCATAAATGGGATTTGTCCATTTTCGGCGTAGGTGCTCTGCTCGACAACTCATGACTTGTTTGGTAGCTCAAAAATTGAATGACTCACCAAGTTCATCCTCGGAGTTAATATTTTCCACCTCAACTGAGACTTCCTTACCACTGTCAGGGTCTTCTGTACCTCCATGGAAATACTCGTCATCACTATCAAGGCCAATGATGTTGACCATGTTTTCGGAATGTGGTCCTTTGGTAGGGGGAGTGTCTGATGGGCTTTTGTGTAACTGAGACTGAGGCCTCACGATATTGGCATGTGATGAGTGGCAACTGAGGTGTGGTCTCTTAGACCCTGAGGGCTGTGATATAGATCTTGCATGTTTTCTCGTTGTTGACTGAGACATGTTGGAACTGTGATAATTACCGGAATTTTATGACCTAAATTATATACTGCTTATCCTGCTGATTCCTGCATAACATGTGCTTAGTAAGCTATGGGTCTGTGGGTTGTGGGTCACACCAACCTTTACCCATACCCATACCCACAAAACCCATGGGTAAAACCCATGTGGGTTTACCCAACCCACGCTATTCCCTAGCCCCTCCCAGCGTACCCCCGTCTTTCCACCGGGAAGAGTTTGCTGAAGAAGAAGGCGCTTACTGAGAATACGGATCTTTCCGTATTTGATATTCTCAACACCTTCTGCCGCCGCTGGTTCCTTTCCCAGGACCACCTCAGGGCCCAGGCCCTTTCGGCCCAGAAAGCCGAAGACGGAAACATTATTTGGGTAGAGTTTACTAGGGCTGCGCACCGTCCCGTCTGACGGGTACGGCCGTCAAATTGACGGTCATGTGACGGGTACGGCTTGACCGTCCACCGTCCGTCTAGCCTGGTTCAGGAGACCCTCAACGGTACAGGACGGGTACGGAGACGGCCGTACTACGGTATACGGTGTTGTACGGCGTAGCAATAAATGAACATG
>QFDX01002316.1:0-30451 GCA_003315875.1 Lactifluus piperatus | reverse complement strand
ATGGCACGCTCGAGTGTTTGGATGCGGTTTCGCTCGCGAGGCTCGTAACGGCGTTCGCGCTGTGTCATGTGAAAATGGCATCAATTACGAGCTCAAAACGCCACATACATCTCTGAATGAATTCTCTTCGTCACGCCTCCGCGACTCTTTTCGCTCCTGCTCAAGTTCTTCGTCCGTTTTTGCCGTCTTACCGGGAAGCTGGCGCTCGTCGTCACGCTCCCGGCTTCCTGCCTTGACGAACCCTACAGGTTTCGAGAAACCCTGTTGAGGGTCGTGGCCAAGTGCCGCATGTTCACGCATCTCGGCAGGTGCTTGTGCTTTACCCCATTCGCGAACCTTGGGGCCACTTGGGGAGGGTTGTGCGCTAAGGTTGGGTACGGCAGCACGGACGTCGCGTAGTTTCTCGCGCTCGCGTTTCGCCGCTCGCTCACGGAATTGCGCAATTTCCGATATGACAAGTCCGCGTTGGGTTTCCGGAAGGTCGGCTTCTTGAAGATCGTGTAGGTGAGGTGGGATCACGTAACGCTCTTTGTCCAGTAGACCACTATTAGCGGCTTCTTGAGAGACGCGGATGATATCACTGATGAGTTCAACCACCCGAATCTTGGCTTTTTGCGTTGTTTCTTCGTCCGCCTGGTACAAGTTTAGTAAGGTCAGAACGATAGGTTGCAACAAGCTGATAGGGATGTTGCAGCCCCTGCGGTGACATATATGCATTACTGACAGAGGTACAGACACATATATGTACCGCATGGGCTCAACGTTGAATTGTCAGGTCGAAAGAATAGTGACGACGAACGTTTGTTTGCATTCGCTGAGCTTGATAAGCATCTAGAAACATCTTGGTCTTTTCGTCGGCTTTTATCTGTAGGGATGGCATAAATACCCACTGAGTAAGAAAGAACGAAGGCGCACCAATAATTTCTTGTTCACGCAACCATCCTCCAAGGCAGGTAGCTCAACATTATTTAAAAGTGCCATTGCTCGCAGCGCACCGTCCGGATCCTCGAATTCTGCAAATCCGAAGCCTTGGGGTTTATTTGCAGGTGTGATCAACCGTTTGAAGGACTTGACGTTCCCGCAAGCCTATAACACTCGAATAAGCAAGATGTGAAGACCGTAGCAAAGAGCATGCTCACGGAAAGGAGGTCGTTCAGAAAACCATCGGTTATCCCACCTGAAATTGAGCCGACGAAGAGAGAGATTTGCTTTTGAGCTTGAGGAGGGACAAAGCCCTGAAGGTGCATTTGCTGCTGCTGTGCAAGAGCCGATATTGAGGGGCCTTGCCCGTACGATGGCAGAGGAGGACGCAGACCAAGTCCTAGCCGATTGGGCTGCATAGTTGCTGCTCCTGAATGAGGTACGCCTGAGCTGGTTATCGCATTAACGTCTATAAGTTGAGTGAGTAAGAGTGACCGTACTTTTATATTATCTACAGCTATACTGCCAGTTCAATGACAGAATCTCCAAGAGGTGAGGTGTAAGGAAGAGGGTGAGAGCGACAGGATTCACAGTTCGAACCCCGCGGCTAGAAATCTCCCTTTTATGACAAATTCCCACATTTTATTTGTCACGTAAACAAAAAATCATTTCATGTCTATGGCAATATGGCCGAGCGGTCTAAGGCGCTGGAATCAGGTTCTTCCTCATCCAGTCCGAAAGGGCGTGGGTTCGAATCCCACTGTTGTCAACCTTTTTCTGCACAACACAATTCTTCATATTACACAAACGATCACTGAGTGCATTGTTCAGGTCAGTTTTTGGGACAATGTGTAGCTACCACTACACAATTCCTGCAGTGACGCAGCTCAAGCAGGTATTAGCCAGCGGTATAGGGTATATATACTGCAACCGCCTACTACATCAACGAGCCCAGTTCCTTCGCAAACTTGATACTACATAGACGTAACCACTCTAGGTGGACCCAAATTTAGAGTGTATATATGATACTGTAGTTTAATGTCCGCAATATCCAGGTTGCTTCTGCGAATCTTTGATAATTTGGGCTTGAGTGTCGCCTTAGACCGTCACCCACGCACGGTTTCAATTTTGAAATAGGTCTCGATTACATTTCTAGAGCACACGTTTTCAAGATTGTAGGCGATGATGGGATGACGCACGAAGCTTTTGAAGGCCAACATCTCCTTTTGACACAGGCGGTTTGAACACAATCACACCACAATTTAAGCGCATCTCGCTGCGAATTCTCAGAGACTTGATATTCCAAGCCCCACGGCTGTTCTTCCTACAGCAGCGATCGGGAAAGCAGAAGATATGGTCCTACCAGTGCGTCATGCGTGCATAGCGCGATCCTGCTACTCCTTGGTCCTAACTTGCGCCCCGTTAGCCAGCGTGGGAAGAGCTTGCCAATACTCTACTCGTGCACGGATAGCAACGTGCGCGGTCACGAGAGCTTACGTCGAGCCCACATGGGCCGCAATTACCAACGCGTCACAACAACTAAGTTAATGACATCGCCATCACGCAAGATAGATACCGTGCTGACGCGATGAAGTACATTACGCGACTATCACTTGCGCACCCGCTCTAGTAGGAAGGCGTCCATAGTAAGTGGCAGTGCGGTTGAGGATTGGATACCCATTTTCTCTTCTTTATATTATGGGCTTGACGCGATGACGCGTCGATGACGTTTTCGTTGGGCGTTTTCTCCGTGCTTCTCATGCACTGCCCGTGGAAGTCGGCCCCCGCTGTTTTTCGTTATGAATGTAAAGTTTCCTCACCGGGGTCGGGGTTGACAGCAGTACTGTATTGGACGCCATCACTGGCACCGTGCGAAATAGACTGGTGATCTTTATATAGCACAAAGGTGGTGTGGGCCTGCATCTCGTTCGCCATCACTACTGATCCGCCCGGGCCCGCCCGTAATTGTTACAGCTCCTCTGACTGGCCTCTGCCCTCCCGTCAAACTTCAGGCTCTCCATGGTCCTCCCCCCAAAACCGGTCTGAAACCACCCAAAACTCACGAGAGCTACTTGTCTAGAATTGAAGATCATGCCCGGGCAGTGCTACTGTAAGCATGGAAGAAATATGGCGGTGCGAATGCGCAGCTACTAATTAATCAATATGAGGATATACCACGCGTTCCTCAACCGGCTTTATCGTGCAACCGGTTAAAACTGGGTGATAATTACCCACTTTGGGGTGGGTGTGATTACATCATGTCAGGTTCAGCCCAAGTCGAGCAGTTAGTTGCCTTGACTGACGCGTCTGTTGACTCATAGAATCGAGTTTGGCAACACTACTCCCGTTCTCGTGTTGGAATCTGTGAAAGATGCTCTAATTGTACAGCCAAGAGCTATAAAGGGCTTAGAAGCAATGATGGGGTCACGTTTCGCTTGATTCTGGTCGTAGCTACTTATGCCCTGTGCTCTTGCGCATTATTTCCCCCCAGATACGGTTCTCATCCTTCCGCAAGAATGGGCTTCCTCCGACCATCTCTTATTATTCTCTGTGCTGTCATCTCTGCCATATCGGCCAATCCTACAACTTGTGCGACAACCGTAATACTTGATAATGGAACATTTATAGGCTCGACGTCCCACGGCATTTCCAAGTTTCTCGGCATACCGTTTGCACAACCACCGTGCGTATCCGCTCTTGGTCCTATCTCTCACCTTTCTTCACTCATCTGCCACATGTATTACCAACACAGTACTGGTGACCTACGTTTCCGTCTTCCCCAAGAGCTTGGCCCTTATAATGGCACGCATAATGCTTCCGCCTTTGGTCCTGCTTGTCCACAACAGGCGATCGCGCGGCTTAATACAACTGGTTTACCCAAGGAGGCGACAGATTATCTTCAAAGCATCACTTTCTTAGGAAATATCCACAGCAGTGAAGATTGTGCGGAGGTCATTCACCTGTCTCAAATAGTGTACCTAATTTCACGCTGTAGGCTTAACGCTTAACGTCATTGCACCCGCCAATGTCAGACCTGGTGCCAGTCTTCCCGTCGTGGTAGTATGTGCTCAGTCATCTACCTTCTCTCCCTTTCTCTGACCACGGGAACGTGATTAATAGTGGATATACGGAGGTGAGATGAACGTAACCCACTTTTAGACTCTGGGACTTATCGTTATACCGATCGCGGTTTCTTGCCTCACAGGTGGTTTCGAAATCGGGACAACAGTGATGTTTGTTTTCCTTTCATTGCATTTTCATTCTATTAATAGAGATTTCTAGCTATAATGGAAGCGCCATAGTCTCGCGTTCGATTGCACTAGGGGAGCCTGTCGTTTATGTGAGCATGAATTATCGGTGTGTAAAAGTGTAAAACTTGAACCCCTATTGCGCAGTTTGTCTCATGATCTTTCCAGGGTTTCAGGTATATCCAAGTCGATTACCTGTTGATTTTTCTGAGATATATATTTTGCGTCATAGCGTTCGGATTCCTAGCGAGTCAAGAAGTCAAAGATGCTGGCGTAGGCAATCTCGGCTTGCATGATCGTGCGTGTTTCCACCGTCAGCCGTGGCCAATGTCTTTTTACAACTGCTTTATAGAGCGCCTCGCACTCTGCTGGATTCAAAAGTACATCCCTGATTTCGGTGGTGATCCCACGAAAGTGATGATGTGCGCACATTAACTTTCCGACGTATTTTGCTAATGTCCTGTTTGGCGTTTTGTAGCTGGGGTCAAAGTGCTGGGGCAATTTCCGTGTCACTTCAGATGCTGACTAATGATGGGAATACTGACGGCTTGTTCCGTGCAGCTTTCATGCAATCTGGGTCTCCGGTTCCAGCCGGTGACATCACCCAGGTAAGAGAACGTCCTGCCATCTTCACTGAGCCTTTGTGCAACCTTCGATTTAGGGACAGCCTTACTATGACGACCTTGTTAAACGCTCAGGATGCGAGGGCACTTATGATACTCTTGCTTGTTTGCGCACGGTACCCTATGCAATACTGAAAGCTGCGGTGGATAATTCCCCATCATTCTTTGGGTATCAGGTATGTGCGATGTAGTTCTAGCATTTGGTTTGCCCCGTGCAGGGACACTCCAAAATCTCGCAATGCCTCATAAGTCATTTGACCAGAGTCTTGCACTTGTCTGGAGACCTCGGGTGGATGGGGTTTTTTTAAGTCATAGTCCCCAAAAACTTGTTCAAGAGGGCAAAGTCGCGGACATCCCTTTCATCACAGGGGATTGCGACGATGAAGGCACCCTATTTTCACTGTCTTCATATAATATCACGTATGCCCCCGATTGTATATTGCATATTAATCGTTGTGCTGACTGTATGCCTGCAGGACGAGCGCGCAACTTCACGACTATCTCGCCACAACTCTTCTTCCGGATACCAGCAGTGATGAAATAGACCAACTGCTTTCGCTTTATTCCCAAGATATCACTCAAGGCTCGCCCTTTGACACCGGCGAGCAGAATGCACTTACGCCACAATATAAGCGCATCGCTGCAATTCTCGGGGACGTTGTGTTCCAAGCACCGCGGCGCTTCTTCTTACAGCAGCGGTCTGGAAAGCAGAAAACATGGGCCTACCGTGAGTCCCGCATACCAGCAGCGACTTTCTACCCCCTCTTTTGCCTAATTGACGTACATCTCGTTCATCCCTGTCTAGTTAGCAAGCGTCTGAAGAACCTACCCGCTCTCGGATCCTTACACGGATCCGATCTGGATTACACGTATGGTCCAGGAGAGCTGAGGGACTACCTGATCCACTTTGCGACGCACCTAGACCCGAATGGGGGATCGAGCCATCCGTGGCCGCATTATACCACTGCGTCGCCCAAACTAATGACATTGCTCACCCCAAAAGGCTCGAGTATCACGCAAGACACCTACCGCGCAGATGGATTTAAATTTATTACGCAGCTCACTCTTGCACAAGCAATTTGAAGTTAGTCGCACCGACAACCCGCAGGGCGAGTAAAGCAATCGGGTGGGGTAGAAGTGTCGAGATCGCGCGTGACACGAGAGGGAGGATGAGAAGAGGATCTTTTGGATGCTGGTCGAGGGTCGCTGCGCCGAGCTTTTCTATACAGCACACAGTACCTCAGGCTACGACCCTAGTCTATACATACGAATATTAACGGTATATGTCAACTCCACGTGTCTCTAGGAGCCACCTCATGATCAGGAAAGTCTTTGCACCATGGTTACAGGATCGGCGCCGTTGAACACCTCATCGCAGTTTGCGTGCTGATAATCGTGTTGTGTGCGACATCAGTTGTATCGTCAGTAGTATAGATCATATGCTTCATTTTCCTGTTGATGGTGGCGGTCAGGCTGGTCATCCTCGTCCTTATCCTGCTCAGAGCCAAAGCCAGAGTCAGAGCCCACAGGGGAAGGAAGACGGTCCTGGTGCCGGCGCGGCGGTCACAGGCGTTTTTCTAGTGGAACAACGCGAGCTACTGTATGAGTCGCATGCTGGGCATGAACACATCTTTCGTGAACGCGAGCCCCGTGTCCGTGCCCTGTTCAATGCTTGAGACTGGATTGGATGACGCCGAGGAAGAGCAGCGCCAGCGTGATAATGACATGGATGCCTGCCAGTGGAATGAAATATTCCTTGCAGATGATGCGCTGAGCGTTGAATAGCGCTGAGCCCACGGGCCGGGCTTGCCCGCACGTCGCTAGTGATTAGCGCCGGCGCGTCAGAACCCCGGCCCAATGTCCCATGTTGCCCTAGTTGTTTTGCTACCGTTGGCATGTTCAGTGCCGTTTCTAACCTTGGCTCCGGTGGCACGCGAGACACGGCACCTCTCGGATATACATCAAACGGTGTCCTCTACTAGTATGCCATGCTTACGCGTACCGGTCCCGTTTTAGGCGAGATTAATAACAGTGCGTTTTTTTTTCACTAATCCTGTTGTGATGGGATATTGAGTTCTCATCGTGCTTCTTTACCCACAGTACTTGGACCCCGCCTGACCCTTGCCATCGGCTTGCCCGGCCACTCTCTGCTCATCGGCTCGTTATGGTGGTAAGTTTTTAGATGAGCCCCGCCCCATCCGGAGAGTAGTACTCAGAGTATATGAACTAATTTGCAGACGCAGGGAACGCGCTGGTTTCTGATATTTGCTGCTAGTATCCTCGGCATGCCCACATCGTTGTTATGGTCTGCGCAGGGTACAATCGTGACGAGCTATCCATTTGGAAAAGGCAAGGGCAGGGCATTTGGTGGGCGATCTTCCAGTTTGGCACGTTTATCGGCACTATCATTGCCCTAGCAATTAACATCCGCTCTGGGAAGCTCAGCGTCGTGGTCGACCGCAGCGTATTTGGTGTGCCTCTGTTGGCCGCTCGATCCCCGCTTCGTGTCCTTATGTCCCAACTAGGCGTTTATGCTTGTCATATTGGCATCGATGGTATTGATTCTGCCTCCAAGCACAATTATACGCACGGACGGCACACCGGTAAAGGCCGAGGCGTCCTCGTCAGTGCGCCATGAGTTCCGTAACTTTTCCATTTACGCATACCAAGTCGCGGTCATCGCCCTCTGCTTTGATGGCCCGATTCGTGCATATTTGTCTCTCATGTGTAAATGGCCCACTTTGGTCGTATCTGTAAGGTGCGCTGAATGGTACGCTCGAGGGCGCCGATGCCACATTTCTGGGGCTCTGATGATCGGTTTCCTCGTCCTCGACGGTGCGCGCTTCAGTTGGCTCACGCGGGAATGCCTTGGTATGGCCTTGTTCGTCATTCTCACTATAGCAGTCTGGTCCTGTGCAGTTTCGTGGCAGGTCAAGTTCAGACGTGCCCCGCGCGCGGCAAGCTCCTTTACTCCGCTACGGTGACCAGCAGCGTTTACCACTGCAATGGCGCCCCGTTCTTTTTCTGTAAGTTATTCTAGCTCGTAGAATCAGCTTTTTTTGCTTTTTCGTGGGTTTGACTGACGATTTTTTTGCAGTCTGTTTCGGTGATGGGTCTTACCAGGCCCTCCGCGTGCTAGATTATGGGTGTGATATCGAATGACTCATTTACCCTTACTCGCGTCACTGATTTCTATAAGCCCATCTAGTCGGCCGGTGCGGCGGGCTCCTTTGGCATTGGCATGATTGCTACTTGAGATTCAGTACAGTAGATCTTATTACTATGTATTACACAGTAATAATATCTACTGTACTGTAAACGCACTAGCCTTCAGGAGTTTTTTTTTTAATTTCCACTTAAAGGAGTACGGCACCCAAAATAGAAAGGAAGTCAATCGGCTCAGCCCTCGAAAGGTGGCTTACAGTACAGTACATAGTTGCCAAACCGAGCCGGCGCTCGCACGTCCCAAGTCCCAAGCTGATTAAACTTGTGGCTCGGGCTTGAATTAGGCTCGGCTCCGAAACTGATTGCCGCGACACGCCGCCAACCTGTTAGGAGAGGAGGTACAGTATATAGGGGTGCGGTGCATCACACGAACTGTCGCCCACACCACTGCCATACCATTTTTTCGGTCAATAGACCTGCTGTCGTACCATTATTTAGCGTATTAAATGACGAAGCACGGGCAACCCTCGACTTATAGCAGGAGAAAGAAGGCGAAGGTTCAGCCAGAAAGTCCCCCGTCTCCTGGCCCCTCTCGCACCATCGATCCACCAGTTCCGATGCAAGGTGTGGAATCGGAGGACTATTCAATAGCGGAAGACGTCACAGTTGCAACCACGAGTGGCGACCGTGCAACCACGAACCCCAGGGATTTCCCCCCCGAAATGCGTTCACTCATAGAGCAGAAGTTGAATACTTTGATTGCAATTCTGGACATAGACGAAAACACTGCAGCCAACATTCATTATGTCATCAAGGGGCGGCTCGAGGAGTTCCAAGCCCGCAAATTCGCTCTTCCAGAAGGTTTTGTCTCTAAAGAAGTATTCAAGGCGAACATGGTTAGCCAAGGTGCATCGGATTTTCTTGACCTGGTGAAAAATGCGGCAAGGGAGAATGACTGGAATGATGTGCTAAGTCATGGTATGCATCTTGCTCTCCCCTTAAACGAGTTGATGGACCACTTTTTCTCAAAGATGTATTTTGGACCGAGCTATCTGTCGATTCTTCGTCTTACCGTAAGGACCTGTTTCTCTTCTTTACCCACAGAAAGATCGATAATCATGTTGCGTGTAGGTCCGCAGCATTGGCTATATACGGAGTCTTTAATGAAAGGCAAGTTCAAGCACTTAGATGTGGCGATATAACTAATGTGACTCTGGCAACTCAGCTGCTGAGCTTGGCTGGGTTTCGGAGTTCGTTGGTCATGCAGAGCTAAAGGGGCTCAAAAACCACGTTGCCAAGTTGATGCGTCAACCCTTTAACTACGGACGCTACTGCTCAATTGTTCAGTCTTCTGGAACAGGCAAGTCGCGCCTCCTCGACGAACTCTCCAAAACGTATCTTCTCATTCCTATAAACCTGCGCGAGAAGAATACCCGAGGTTTGTCTCACCTTCTTTCTTTCTCTTTATCATGATGGTCTGTAATACTCGTCATCTAGGCTATCCGCCCTCTGATGAACAGGTTCGCAACTTCCTTACGTCGTTCAATGGGCAAGACAAGGATATGGCAAAGAAGTCCTATAATCGGGCGTGTCATTTCCTCTACTCATTGCTCATTCATACCACGAAGAAAATTCAAGAACTTGGTGGTGGTGAATCCAAGGATCGCATAGAGCGGTTCAGGGAGTTTATGTCGAAGGGACAAACGTTTGAAAGCGTGGGGGAGAACCGAATGAAGTTCTACGACGAAGTTGTTCACAACGCCGAGGAAGTACGTTGAACCCTCGTCATCAATCTCCATTCTCACAAATGATCTCTTTCAAAGGCCGGGAACAGTGAGCTGGACACGCGTTCTTTACTAATGGCACTTAATGGCCTTCAAAAATACGTCAATGGACCTCGTCTGGATGGAGGTGGAGGCGCAAGGATGCCAGATGTATTCATCATGTTTGATGAAGCGCATCCATTAACACAAGAATGGGATTCGGATTCGTTTGGCGGGTTCTCTAATTACATCACACTCCGCCGAGCACTTCATGAATTTGACAATTACCCATTATTCACCTTTTTCCTTTCCACTTCTGGCAAAATCTCGCCATTTCTACCCCCCCCGGTCCCCAGCCGTCCCCACCCTTCCAGCCGCATCACGCAAGGCACATTCCTCCCGTCTGACCCTTTCTTCGACCTTGGCTTTGATCAACTCATGTACGATTGCAAGATTCTTGGCAAATACAAAACACTCGATGATGTCACATCCTCGGACTGCATATCGCACATGGGAAGGCCCTTGTACGTTGTACCCTTTTGCGCCCTCTATCATCACTTCATGTCTTTCAGGTGGGGTACAATTTACGGTAATGGTGACCAGAAAGTCCGCGATGGAATACTCCAATTCGCGATTGAAAAACTACTTGGGACGAACAATATCTCGCTTGACTCAACGTCCAAACAGATCGCCGTTTTGTCGCAGCGTTTGGCACTAGACCTCGACAGCACGATGTGCAACTGGAACCCCCACGTCTCTCCCTATCAGGTGATCATGGAGCAGATTACCAACCATATGCGTATTTGTGTGGGGATTGGGGTCCAAACAGAAACAATCCAAGGCGTTTCCTCTTCCGAACCTATCCTTTCAGAGGCGGCTTCTTTCGTCATGAGGAGAACCCAGGAGTCAACCCTAGTTGAAATCCTTTCGCATGTCCTAAGTGGGTTGTCCATTAACTCTGGAGATCGGGGGGAGTTATTAGCCGCCGCCTTCTTCACATTGGCTCGTGACGCAGTAGTGGTGGAGAAACCCCTGCCTGACGACCCCGTGTTTTGCCATCATTTCTCAGTCGAAGAACTATTCTCCCATCTCTTCTCTAACGGATTTTTCAAGCGAATGATGGATACCAAACCGTCCATTTGTCCATCAGGAGTCAATCAGTTGATGCTCGGGGAGGTTACTAGTAGTGCAAGGATGCACTTCAACCACTTTATTAAAGCTCAAGGACGAAAAGTCATCACACATCGACATCTTACCGCATTCATAGCACGAGGCGCGGCTATATTAGCTGGTAACTGTCAAGCAGGTTTTGACGCAGTTTTTCCGTATCTCTATCGTAGCACTTACCTCGACAAGATGAACGTTGGCTTCATCCTCGTCCAGGTCAAGAATGACAGCAAGTTCAGTGAACCGAATGACGAACTCTTCCGAAGCATGGATCCCTTTCAATGTGGCCTATTCGACGACGAATCATATGTTGACAGATGTTTCTCCATTCCCATCATCCGTATGGTGTTTGCCCTCCGCGGGGCAAGGTCCGAGCTTACGCCCATGATGTACGATTCACCAACTAAGGGTGCCGATCCATCGAATTTTGATGCGGCACAACAACCCCGCTTCATATCATACGACTACTGGTGCTCTGGAATCGGTCCACATCTCCTCCCAGTCGGGGATGCACACGAAAAGTGGAAGGAATTGCTAGATGAAACAGATCCCTGGCCATCCTTTTATTCACGTTCACGTGCACCTGATTTGCTACGTTCAGAATTTCCTGCAGGTTCACCTGATACATCCCACTTCAGCCGTTGGATTGACTTGAGCAATGAATTTTGATAGTGGCTCTACTGTCTATGGGTTGATGGCTGTAACATATTTCACCTCAGATAGCAAATGTCATCCATGTAGTGTTGCCAATCATGCCCTGTTTTAAGCTATCTCTAAAATTGAAACAGTAATATGCCATAAATGTGGTCCGCGCACCCCTCCTTGCTTTTCGCCGCGATCGCCGTGCCTCCCCTCACCTTGTACATACACAAGCCGCAGCCTAGGCCAGGCCAAGCCCTGATTATGGCTTTGGCCACAAAGCTATCTTGTACATACATGCGTTGAGTAGCAACATGGTCTGCGGCGGTGACTTGGAGGTTTATATGTCCGAAGCGTTCGAGGGATGTTTTGGAGAACCACGTGTCAACTGCAAACTGATTGAAATGAGCGCTTAATGAGCGCGGGGTGGCGCGTGATTTGTGTTGTTACTGTAATTTATGTCGTTAGTATTTATTACATCCCGTGTTGGAAGCGTGGGAAAGATATACCTTTCGATATGTAGTTAGTGGAAATTAATAAAATAACGCCCTACATACTCCCATGAAGAGAGACTGACATGAGCATTCACCTCCCCGCTACTTCTCTCGACCTTGTTGAAACTGGATCAGAAGCAGGAAGTGACTCAGAGGGAAACAATGCTGACGACACCTGGAGCGATTGGGTCTCCGACTCCGCAAATCACAAAAGGTGCAAATCATTATTCGAAGACAAATTTCTCGCGTCTGTAACAGAGATGCTGGATTATGACAAGAGGACTTATGGATTCGACTTGGGCACTTTCTGCAAAGAAAAAGGTTCTTAAATACCCCATAGCTGCTTTCCGAGGCTGCTAATGTTGGTGTCCATACATAGCGCTAGATTTCCACAGCCGCGCACGTCTCATAAACTATATCAGGAAAGAGGTGCGCACAATTCCTTCACATCTACTTACAAGGTGGGCCTCAAGACGGAATCCAGAAACCTCCAGTGCAGAGTCTCCAATCTCTAAGTGGGAAGGAATCGTTCTTTTCGTCTGATGATTATCTATTACCTGTTTTGGAAGATGACCCCCTTCTTTGTAAGTCCCGCACCAAGGATGAACTATCCCTTCTGATCTTACTCCAGTGGACTTTCCGGACGATTGGTCAGATAATGAAGATGACCCCAATATGTCAGCCCCGTCTGACACCGTCACTGCCTCCCGGAGAATCGCGACGCTTGAATCGAAATTAGTTGCTGCAAAAGAGGAACTTGCTCACTACCAGTCGCTGATCAGACAGCGAGTAGATATAGCCCGCATTAGAGACGCCATCGACGAACCTATTGCAAGTCCTAGCCAACGTGACGATGACACGCATTACTTTGAAAGCTATGAAGAAAACGGTAGGACTATCTGGATTCAATGACCTCATACAATTTAAGCGTCATCTCTCTCCTGTCAGACATCCACGCTGTGATGATACAAGACAAAGTTCGGACCTCTTCGTATGCGTCTTTTATCATGACAAGCACTGCTCTATTTCAAGACGCGGTCGTTTTGGATGTGGGATGCGGAACGGGAATCTTATCCCTCTTTGCTGCTCGTGCGGGAGCAAAACGCGTTATCGCCGTTGACGCCAGCCATATCGCACTCAAAGCCCGGAGAATTGTAGAGGCCAACGATTATGGAAATGTTATAACGTGAGGTGTCTTTGCCATTGGCTCTCTCTACCCTGACCCGTGCAGTGTCATCCAGGGCAAGGTGGAGCAGATCTCACTCCCGGACGATATCTCTGAAGTCGATGTGATCGTTTCTGAGTGGATGGGCTATGCCTTGCTTTACGAATCAATGCTGGACTCTGTACTCTGCGCACGAGATCGCTTTCTCAAACCCGGTGGGGTCATGGCACCAAGCCAGTGTAGAATGGTGCTCTGTTTAAGCGAAGCAAGCGAAATTTACAAAGAAAGAGTCGGCTTCTGGAACGACATTTATGGTGCGCTACTCCTAAAAATTGAGCGTTGCTGATGCCATTGATAGGTTTTGATCTTTCGGTGATGGGGGAGGACGTTTTCAACGACGCGATTGTAGACGTCGTAGGATCTGACACAGTGATGAGTGAGCCGTGTGTGATTAAGGTTTGTTCGCAAATGCCACCCTTCGTTCCATGTTCATGTATGCACAGGATCTCTATCTTAGGGACATTACTGCGAGACAGCTGGACTTTACTGCCCCCTTCACGCTTATCTCAACAGCTGATCGGCGTACCAAAATTCATGCACTCGTCCTTTGCTTCGACACATTTTTCGAAGCAACCGGCTCTCCAATCTCGTCAGACACGCCTGTACGAATAACACGTGATGGAGGTGGTGAACTCGCAGAGGTATGGCCGCTTGGCCGCCGGCCCAGTGTACCTCGACGACAGCCCGTGAAAACCAAGCACAATCCGATAAGTTTTAGCACAGGACCTCGCAGTGTACCCACACACTGGAAACATACGATCTTCTTACTGCGCGAACCGATCATGGTCACAGAAGGTATGTGTGCCTGTTTTCCAAGAAAAGGAAATGCTGATCTCCAACTGATCCCTTGCCGCGTAGGAACGGTTGTGACCGGAATGTTTAATCTCCGCAAGAGCGAAACTAATTCGCGAGAGCTGGATGTTGAGGTGCACTACACAGTCAAGGAAGTCGCGAGATCAGGGTCTGGAACCGAAACACCGGGGAATGTAGTTGTGCAGATATACAAGGTACGATAGTGTGCGAGAATGTGTCCTTTCTGTTCCCTGTGAGCACATCGCGGGGCAGTGTGAGACCTCCCTGCGGCCTGCTCATTTTCTCGCGATGTAACTGCTTCGTGGATTACTACAGTGTATACACGCGCATGATGCGCATCTGTTATTGTTGTTCGACTGGTTTTGTCTCCTAAATCCATGCTTCGGGCAGTTGATCAGCGATTAGGTGAGTAGGACTAGAGAGATGCGTTATGAATAGTTGGTAGGCTGATCCTCTGTAGGCCTTAATCACTAGGGGACAAGGGACAACATAATGTCATCCAAAATGTTGGTTGATTTGGACCAGTCAGAATCATGTGCGCATTGCGTAGCTTAATAAGGGCATGGCCCTATTAATTCAATCTGATCTCTACTCTATACTCGTCGCTAACAGACTAATATCTCATAGAATGCCGGACCGAATCTTCGGGAGCGGTGTCTCTAAGATTCCGCCTAGGTCATCAATGTGCCAGGTTCCCTATTGACTTGTAATATGGGATGTCTGTCACAAACGCAGTGGGACTTTCTGTTCAGTGTTTGCGCGGTCACGCAACTGCTTCATTCCCCTCACTCTCTCCCCTGTTCGCCATATCCCTATGATTTATCCGCAAAGAAACCCCTCTCATGGCTGAAATCCCCTCTGATCGACTCAGCTCCCGTTCACGTCCCAATATCGTAAACTTGACTAACCCATGCCAAGTGGCTTGAATAGCATCTCTACTTTCCATTACACAGCACCGCCTGTCTTCTGGTCCCAAAACAAAGCACAAGGCCAAGCGATATCCTCTTGGGGCATCCGTGCCCCCGCACAGAAAGATCAGGAGCACACAGGCGAGGCCCGCTGCAGTTACCGCTTTTGAGAACGACGATGTTGCGGTGGTGGCGGTCCAGTGTCTAGTAATGGGATGAATACTACTGTGGTAAGAACGCGGGGCTGGGGAGAGGCGGATGGTGGAGATGGTCCATGAGCAGGAGCAGGCGCCGCTGACGCGTGGGTGGACACAGATACTCATCCCGGTGACGACGATGATGGACAGTTCAAAGTTGACCTGCTGGATTGAGTCTATATCACGACACCGTCTGGGCCGGAACCTCCCCTACTATTAGTTCACCACATTGTAAGGGATTTTTAAGACTGGATGATCGGCTATTGTAGGCTTTGAGGCGCATCGTTCTATAGCTCTTGTTTTGTGTCTGCATGGTAAAAACAGTTTCTGTGCGCCTTAGGGTGGCGCACCATTGGGAACTGAACGCGAGCGTCCGACACTTGTCAGAAAAAACCTGATGCCATAATTTATTTTCGGACACTGTCTATGCATGAGATGCTTGATGCGAAGAGCGAGACAAGGCGAGACATTTTGGAAGGGAAAGTTATATGTGCTGAGGAGTTGCGGGCCGTGGAGATAACGACGTACACAATCTCATAGCCTTTCAAGGTATTTACATGATTCTAAGCACCCTGCGTCGTCTGGGTCGTTGGTGTTAAATATATTTTCAAATCCTCGACGCATCAGCCGCCCTTTTAGTTTCAAACGACTACCCGGATTTGGTCCGCTGCCGCATGCTCTCAACGTGGCGAACTATCCCGCACACTTTGTCTTATTCATCATCTGCATCATCTCTCACTCTACAAATCTTCCATGTCCGACCCTCCTCTCGAATCCATCCGTGTAGAGGATATACCTGGTGAGAGGCTAGATACACGTATGTCACCCCTACTCCGCTTTGATCCCCTTTCAACTTTATCCTTGTCTGATGTACAGGCGGCAACCCCGGTGTCCCTCAGCCTGAGCCAGCGCAAAATCAACCCCCCCAGGGACAATCCAACTTTTCTGATGGATCAGGGCACATTTTCAACATGTACAACAAGATGACAGAGGAAGAAGACAATAAAATCGCAGATCGCTGGCAAAAGGATGCAGATGGCATCCTTATTTTTGTGAGTTTGAATACTAGCCTCCATATCGCTTCACTTCGACATACTTACTTGGACATTCTAGACTGGCTTGTTCTCTGCTGCCGTCGCGGCGTTGGTCGCGGTATCGATCCAGGACTTGAGGCCAAATTCTCAAGACACATCTGCATTCTACCTTGAGAAGATCTTCCAACTCCTTGCTGATCCTAATGTATCTCGCTCATCGATTCTTGCCACATCAACTAAGCCACCACCATTCTCTCCACCGAAATATGCAATTTGGGTAAACTCACTGTGGTTTCTGAGCTTGGCAATGAGTCTTACATGTGCTCTACTGGCGACATTGTTACAACAGTGGGCACGCCGATATCTCACAATCACACAGCCACCTCGATATAGTCCTCATAAGCGAGCTCGGATCCGCGCATTCTTTGCGGATGGAATTGAGAAGCTTCATCTGCCATGGGCGGTTGAAGCATTGCCGACGTTGCTGCACACATCGCTGTTCCTTTTCCTTTCCGGTCTGGTGATTTTCTTATTTAACATTGACCATACTGTGTTCAGTGTTGTAGTTTGGTGGGTAGGGCTGACGATAGGCGTATATGGATGTATCACGATGATGCCGATCTTCCGTCACGACAGTCCCTACTATGCCCCCCTTTCTTTGACTGTCTGGATGATTTTTACTTGGGTGGCATATGGAGTTTTCTGTATTCTTACGTTCGTCACACTTTTAGATTACTTTTCTGCTGAAGTTTACAACCACCTTCATGGCCTTGGCAGCCATTATTATGTACAGCTCTCGAGTGGTATGTTGAAAACAGCGCAAGAAAGTGCATCGAAATTGTCAGCAGAGATCGACGGTCAGGTGTTGCAATGGACATTTGGTGCTCTGGACGAAGACCATGAACTTTTACAGTTCTTTGAGGGTATCCCTGGCTTCTGTAGCTCAAATGTGGTCGACAAGCCCAGACTGATCCTGGCCAAACTGGATAATACTAGTATGCGCTTGTGTTTGGCTGTCGAGGGATTCTTGATCCGCACGAGCTCATCTAGTTTACTCTCCGACGAAGTCAAACAAAGGCGGATCGCGGCCTGTTTCCAAGCCATCGATGGACTAGATTGCTCATTTCCGTCATATAACTTCGTTCAGCAACTTTTCGACTCAGGCAGGAACGAGGGGTTAAGCCGGTTAAGGTCCGTTCAAATGGGGCACTTTCTTAGCCAATGCCGTCATAGCGATAGTTTCCCTGCTTTTCGTGCACAAGCGATGGTTGCTGGCATCATTGCGATGGTTCAGGGACGCGATTCCCGTTGGGAGGCGCTCGTCAAGGATCAATTAAGGATATCGGACGTTATGCTGCGAGATTACCTTGCACATGGTGACAGTGTACTACTTGCCAACTTGAACCACATCAATCGTCAAATCGGTTGCATCCGTTACGTGCCAAGAGAGATTCTAATGGTGGTTCAACATGAGATTTCCCAATTCGACATTCGAAATACTCTTCCTGGACTGCAGCACGACTTCTGTGCTTTATGGAATAAAATTGTTCGCCAAGAGCCCGATTACCGTGCTTCCGCGATTCTGGAACCCATTCGACATCTTTATATTGCTTTACATCAAGGCACCGATGACCCCTATTTCTGGAATGCATCATCGTATCCATTGTGCAACATCACCAGTCATCACGCCCAAATCATCAATGTCGCTGCAACAGCCGAGAACACTCATCCCCCCACCATCCCCCAACTCACTGTCCTACCTCCTCGCCCTGTTCTAAGCGCCATCACTCCTTCCACAGTGTCTGACGGTCCATCTTTCCCCACACAGACTACAGATCATAACCGCATACGTCTTCCAGAAGAGTCATCGCTGCATGGTGTGCCTCCTGCTCTCCAAATTACCTCGTCTTTCCACCACTCTTCATTCGCTAATGTTGGAAAACATGGACCTACTCCTTCACTCGATTGTACACAAGCTCCCACTGACGTCCCTACCATCTCGCCCACAATCAACCCAGATTCGGGCCCTCTTCCCGCCACGGCAGTGTTGACATCCGCTCCTCCATCCGGTGATCCCCTCGATCCGCAATATCTCGGTGTTTTCCCTAGCAGTCCATCACCACCTTCCCAGGCTCCAGTTCTCAGCGACACCCTTCCTGCAGAGCCCGAGTCTTCGTCCTTAATATCTCTTGCACCCCAGATTGACCATGTGACACCTGGACCCGGACTCGTTTCCTCCACGTTAGCAACGACTATTTCTATCGCGGCGCCGCAGGGGACCTCTCGTTCTCACCCAAGCATGGCACAGAATGACAGCGCATTCAATCACAATCAGAATCCCCAAGCTCCGGACATTTCAAGCACCATGGAGACCCCAGATTCCCAGAATGGTCACAGCCCGCCCCTGATATAGTCGCAGCGGCTTCATATCATTCCCTCGACACAGTACCCTCCTCTCGCGACATCGATCGTCAAAGTAGCGATTAAAACATTGGCTAGTCTCTCTCGATGCCACATACAGTCGTAAGCTGTGCGAAATTTTGTAGGTTTGTTCCTGTTTGAAAGGTCTGTGAAGGCTCATTGTGACTGGTGTTACCAGGTCAACGTAATACCGCTGAAGAGCAACAGGCTCGGTTCGCTTTACAACACGTTTCTCGTCAACTCACTTTGCGCCGTTGTGCTCTTTTACAGTATGATTTTTCCCCGCTCGCTATGTTTTGGTATTTCATTTCGTGCTTCCTTTCTTCCTCCATGAAAAACATGATATTGCATAGT
Organism: Lactifluus piperatus; assembly: GCA_003315875.1. Taxonomy (NCBI): domain Eukaryota; kingdom Fungi; phylum Basidiomycota; class Agaricomycetes; order Russulales; family Russulaceae; genus Lactifluus; species Lactifluus piperatus. The sequence continues at coordinate 11,479 of QFDX01002316.1, read as the reverse complement.
CATACAGAGTCAGATTGTGGGGCCATTTCTGACCGAGAAATACACAATGTCATGATTTGGTTTGCGCTCACTCGATGCAGGTATGATGTTTGGCTATGGAAGGCCGACCAGAGCATTACTGTCGTTGTACTACCTTAAACGTGCCATACCATGAGCCGTGAGTACCAACGCTTGGCCTCTTTCTCACCCGCGTCGCATCCATAGCGCTTGATCCTTTTCCTTTTTTTTTTGGAAAGCGCTCCCATAGTAGGAGGGCTTCACCGATGACCCTAGTAGCCTCACCACAGCTTGACGTATTCCTGCAGAGGGCCGTGGGTGATGTTGCTGATATAATGATACCGGCAATTGCCCTGATGAGGCGACATGTACGTCCAATCGTTGGTGGTGTCGGACCGTCGGTGAGCCGGAAGTGCTCCAAATTTAACTGGTTCCAGGGGTGCGTGTGGGGTCCAAAAAGAAGTCGAATTAAGTTTATTATCATTGTGATCACTACAACGCCACTATTTCGTCTGGTCTTACATGACTCAACTCGAGCTTGAGGGGACATGAAAAGAAAAGGGATCAGTAAAACGACCTTACACAGGCTTTTCCGCATCTCTTATTATAAGCCAAACATAATTAGGCGCTATTTTACTTGCAACAAGGGACCCGCGTCATCCTCGGCCAAATGGATTACAATAGGCACTTGTTCTACGGTGGTTGGAGCGTGATATTAGGTCCCCAATAGTAAAGCCGGTAGGGCACTGCCAGGCCTGAGGCCTGAGGTATGTGCTACTTGGGACCCTTGGGCACCCAATGGCTCATCGAGGACAAAGGCTCGGCAAGTGTCTTACAAAGTGTATGACGCATATTTTTGGATTGTATTGGTATCGTGACTTGCCCCAGACCAGTACATATGATAGTACAGTGACTTACCACACTCGTGGATCGGTGAATTATAAATAGAGTTACAAGTTCGCACGCTACTGTGAACGAGAAGGGAGCGCAGATTGCACGGGCCGGATGCGACCCCTCACGGCCTCACGCGCAGGCCTCACGGTTCCCGGTTATGGCGCGTGGCGAGGTGATTTCACTTCAATTCGTAGCTTGTACGTATCGAGCTGGGATTCATCACAGAGCGTATGATCAGGATTTAATCTATCAGGTTACCTTTGGGAAACGACGTAAATAGAACGACATGGAACATTAGCGTAGTTCCCATGTGAGTCACTCTGACTGATCATGACTGTAGACGAGTCACGAATGTGTACAGACCCACTGCTGCTCTTTGATAAATGAACCACGGAGGATAATGATCCCTATCGAATCCTAACCACTACCCCGCAAGTGAAGCTAGTGAAGCTTTATTCTCTCTTACAACAGAACCAATATCATGTCCTCATCTTCATCCGCTTCCACTTCCCGTTGCCAAATTTTCTCCAAGATATTCCATAAGCGGGCTCTTCGACCGACCCGCGTCGATGGCGGCACCGCGAAACGAGACATTACTAGTATGAGCTTCCAACTTATTGCAAGACGCACACTTGACCAGACGTATAGATAACGCGCCCATAAACCCACAGCATTTGACAGGGAAGAACGAGCGGCCTAATATTGATGCTGTTGTTGGCACCCTCTCTTCGAAGGATACGTCTACTGATTCGGGCTCGTCTCCTCCCTCCCTGCCAAGCCAGCAGATGTTTAAGCAGGCTCAGCGTGAGCAAGCTGTGGTGGAAGTAATGTCAAGATATAGCTGGACATCGCCTCTTCCTGGTGGTCGCTGGCAGATATAGCCCGTTACTAGTACCTGGATAGATGGTACACGCAAGTACTTAGCTAGAACTGTCCGAGCGAATACGGGTTGTTAGCAGTCGAATCATGCACTTCTTCTGAGAATAGCACAGAAAGCTTCACGCATGGACCCATGCCAGAACAGCGAGCTGGTGTGGTGAAACTTTTATTATCACAGTCCAGTGGGGCACGTACAATCCCTCTACCAACTTGCTGATTTATCGAATTTCATGCCTCGCGGGAAATCACTTGTCTGCAGGGAATGGCCTATCAACCGCACAGGGTACAGTATTAACTCAGCAATACGTGGGAATTTAACGGGAAAGTTGAGTCCGGGTCCGAGCGAGCGCCGACGTTAACTTCACTTGGGGACAACGACAATGACATCTCCCTCATACTTATTTACCATAACGTCGCACACACGGTCTCACGGAGCCCTCTCAGCATACCTGTCTCGTTTTCCTTGGGTGCACTTAAGCCTGACCACCAAGACAGTATATCGAATTGAGTTGAGATGGAGGGATGGGAACGGAACTCTTAGCAGAAAGCTTGCCCTACTCGCACGAAATTCGTTCCACTTGGCATTGTTGGCAATCAAGTGCAGTAGCAGCTAGTTGTTCATTCGAACTAGAAAAAAGTGTTTAAGAGGAGGGGGCATTTCGCAAGAAGACGAGGGCAGGCACAGCATTACACGCGCACACAAACAATGGACAACAAACATGTGAAATTGTGTGACCGATTGTCGGAAATCTTTGCCCCATCGGTGACCTTCCGTTCGAGGTTATCGGTCCCCGTCGCACAGGCTTGTTTATGACATGGCAGTAACTTCCTCAGGTCCGTGCGCAGATCGCTCGAGCAAGGCGCGATGGAATAAAGAGAGGAACAACAGGAGGCATGTTTATTTTACAGGAACAGAATCGATTCCAATCAGCACGCTTGTAGGCCATCATCCAGGTCTAGGCAGCCCGCATGCAGGACATGACAAGTGACGCTCGTGATACATCTTTGTTGGCGCTCCTCAACTGATTGGACGTTCATGTCTGTTGGAACATCTCAAAATGCATCAACTCCAGTTTTACGCTTGTCTCCCCGTCCCGACATCAGCCCGATGTCCCACCTAGCCTCCTTTCGCCTTTCTTTCCTCTATAAAAACTAGTCAGAGGTCCATCTCTCACCTCTCTCTGTTCCCCTCCGCCGACGCAGGGATGTCCCTCGATGGCGTCCACGGAACTCTTTGTAATCCACAGCAGTACCAGCAATCCCTGATACATCCTAATAATTCCGACCCTTCCATTTCATGTTTATCACAAGGACAATGTATCGGCTTAGCAGTAAGCAATGTATTGATCTGCCTTGAGCCCTTAACTCAACCCACCTATAGCTGACGGCCGAGGCATCCTTCCTCAGTCTTGCTTGTGTAGTTGTTGTTTTCATTTTAATCGGCGTATGTCCGACCCCTTTCTTGCCGATCCAGCCTGACAGAATGTCGCACAGAGGAATATCCTTCGTTATAGGAGGGTGCTCCCAAATGGTGACTGGAAGTTATTGAGGGTGCCCGCTGACATTTATATGGTCTGATCCAAGTTGTACTGCCCCTCCAACTAACTGATCCGAGTCGTTTCACAGCTCTCCCTTTTCTTTTTCGATATTCTGCAGGCTCTGGGCGGCGCCCTCGATGCCCGATGGGCTCACAATGGAATAGTCACAGCGGGATCCTATTGCACAACACAGGGCATCATTAAGCAGCTAGGCGAGCTTGGGGTGGCTCAAATCACTCTTGTAGGCCATCTCTTTTGCCGCCGTTTAGCATGCATGACGACCTCTTTTCCAGATCCTTGCCGTCCACACATTTGTAACCGCCTTGTGGCGAGTAGGTATTGATGCACGTGGGGTTGCTTTTGGTGTGGTTTGCCTTGCGTCTATTTTCACTGGACTCTGGGTTGGCTTCGGTAATGGCCTTCATAAGAATTATGAAACGCCTACACCCGTACGTTCTTTCAAGTCTGACAGATTCTCACTACCACTAACCATCTCTGACAAGTATTGGTGTTGGATCAGTTCTCATTATTTTGCAGAACGCTTAGCCGGTGGATATCTTTGGTTGTGGATCGCATTATTTGCTTCGACAACAATGTACATCCCGCTTTATTTCTGGGCAGATGGCCGCTTGTCGGTTGACAAGGAGAGATGGTACATATTCCGCACCTCCCAGGCTGATGTTGAATCTGCACATAGACAAGCTGCGTTGAGATTGCTTCTGTAAGTCCTGCCCATTCTTGTTGTGAATTCTGCTCACACAGTATCTAGTTACCCCCTCGCGTATTCCCTGGTTGTTCTACCACTCTCCGTCGCTCGTTGGTCGCAATTTCAGCACAAGTCCGTGACCTCAGCAGCTACGTTTTTCGGCACTTCAATGTTCAACCTCTCAGGCGCCATCAATGTATGCTTGTTCCTAGTCGTGCGACCCCAATTGCTCCTCTTTACCCCCCCAGAGGTGTATGTCGGGCCCTAAATAGCACTTGATCGTGCAAGCATGAGCTCGATGATAGCTCCCGAAACGACTGTAAATAACTACAGTCCGCAACCGACTGGATTAGGGTTTATTAACGTTTATTGATAACTTTGGAAAGTCACCTAAGAGCGTTGAGTTGGACGTTCCGAGTCCGAGTCCAGGTCTGAGCGATCGCTGACGTTAACTTCACTTGGGGACAACGACGACGACATCCCCCTCATACTTAATGTCTTATATATCATAGCGTCGCACACCCGGTCTCATGGGGCCCTCTCAACGTACCTGTCTACTTTTCCTTGGGTGCACTTCATCGACAAGCTGTCGTCAAACTCAAGCCCGATCACCAAGACGGGCACGACCATCTCACAGGAGCTCTACGTTTCCAACGATGAGACGGTCATCGCAGTTGGGTACCGTATCCTCTTTTCTTATATCGCGAAAGTGCGTCACTCCGTCTTCGAGTGTGTATTTCTTTTTTGTCTTGCTTGATGCTGATCAAAATATGCGTCTGCATGAATGCAGATCATCAGCCTACGGCACAAGGAGTGATCGGTGAACCACATTGCCCGTATCAAGTGCATGCTTCAACGGCACACTTGATGAGGATACACACGCTGTCAAGGACCTCATCGACGCAGTCGCCGAAATGAAGCACGTTGTGCCCGCCCGAGAGACTCCTTTGCCATGTCCAAGGTCCGTCGGCGTTGGTCCGTTCCCACTCAAGCCTGGCCGCCCACTCTTGCCCCCATAATCAAAGTCATGTGATCACGATTCATAACTTTGCATACGCTCTACAAGGTCCAAAGCCGCGGCCTGAGACAGCGGCTTTGGCTTCTGGGCCGGGCCAGGCAAATCACTACGTCAGGTATTGACAGGTAAGGAGAAGGTAAATTCGATCTGACCGAGAAAGATGCCAAGCATTTGTACTCACGGCTCCTGGCAGGGGCAGGCAGCACGTTTAAGGTACTACAACGACAGTGGTGCTTTTGTCGGGCCTTCCATAGCCAAACTCAATTGAGTGAACGCAAACCAAATTGTGACATTGTGTATTTCTCTGTCAGCAAGGGCCCCATAATCCAACTCTGTATGACTATGCAACATCATGTTTACATGGAGGAAAAAAGGAAGTACGAAATGAATATCAAAACAGCGAGCGGGGAAAAATCATACTGTAAAATCTAGTCAGTAATAAAAGAGCACAACGGTGCAAAGTGAGTTGACGAGAAACGTGTCGTGAACCGAACCGAGTCTGCTGCTCTTGGGCATTACATTGACTCGCTAACACCAGTCACAATGAGCCTTCACATGCCTCATAAACAGGAAGGAACCTACAAAATTCCGCACAGCTTACGACTGTATGTGGCACTGAGAGAGACTAGCCAATGTTTTCATCGCTGCTCGGATGATCGATGCCGCGAGAGGAGGGTACTGTGTCGAGGGAATGATATGAAGCCGCTGCGACTATATCAGGGGCGGGCTGTGGCCATTCTGGGGTCTCCATGGTGCTCGAAATGTCCAGAGCTTGGGGATTCTGATTGTTATCGAATGTTCCGTCATTTTGTGCCATTCTTAGTTGCGAACGAGAGGCCCCGTGCGACGCCGTGAAAGAAATAGTAGTTGCTAATGTGGAAGAAACGAGTCCGAGTCCAGGTGTCACATGGTCAATGACGTCAATCTGTGGTGAAGGAGATGCTAAGGACGAGGACTCGGGCTCTGCAGGTAGGGTGTCGCTGAGAACTGGGGCCAGGGAAGGTGGTGATGGACTGCTTGGGAAAACACCGAGATATTGCGGATCGAGGGGATCACCAGATGGAGGGGCGGATGTCGACACTGCCGTGGCGGGAAGAGGGCCCGAATCTGGGTTAATTGTGGGCGAGACGATGAGGGTGTCAGTGGGAGCTTGTGTACAATCGAGTGAAGGAGTAGAGCCATGTTTTCCAACATTGGTGAATGAAGAGCGGTGGAAAGACGGCATGATTTGGGTAGCAGGAGCTACACCATGCAGCAACGACTCTTCTGGAAGATGTATACAGCTATGATCTGTGGTAGGTACGGGGAGAGATGGTCCCTCAGGTATTGTGGAAGGAGTGATGATGTTCAGCACGGGGTGAGGTAAGACAGTGGGCAAGGGGAAGGTAAAAGGATAAGTGCTCGCAACTGCTGGGGCGGCATTGTTGATTTGGAGGTGATGATCGGGGATGTTGCACAATGGATACGAGGATGGGTCATCCAGAATGGGGTCAACATCGCTGGTGGAATCATCGAAGGCAGTTGGAGCAGCATCGGTGCCTTGATGTAAATCGATATAAAGATCTCGAATGAATCCCAAGATGTAGAAAGAAAGGGAATGTGACTGTTGGCGGGAAATTTCGTTCCAGAAAGCACAGAAGTCGTGCTGCAGTTCAGGAAGAGTATTTCGAATGTCGAATTGGGAAATCCTTCGTTGAACGATCCATAGCTCGCAAGAGACGTAGCCTTGCACGTGACAGGAGGGAACGATTTGACGATTGATGTGAATCAAGTTGGCAAGTAGTACACTGTCACCATGTGCAAGGTAATATTGGAGCACAACTTCCGATATTCCTAATTGATCCTTGACTAGCGCCTCCCAACGGGAATCGCGTCTTTGAGTCATCGCAATGATGCCAGCGACCATCATTTGTGCACGTAAAGCAGTGTCATCATCGCTGTGATGGCATCGGCTTCTAAGAAAGTGTCCTACTTGAACGGACCTTAACATCTCACCCCTCCTTGACAAGAAAACATCGTCAATGAAGCGGCATGACGGAAATTTGCAATTTAGTCCATCGACTGCTTGGAAACAGACTGCAATCTGCCTTTGCTTGACTTCGTCGGAGAGTAAACCAGATGAGCTCGTGCGGATCAAGAATCCCTCGACAGCCAAACACAAGCGCTGATCATCCAGTCTGGCAAGGATTCCTCTGGGCTTGTTGACCACATTTGAGCTACAGAAGCCAGGAATAGCCTCGAAGAACTGTAAAAGTTCACGGTCTTCGTCCAGAGCATCAAATATCCATTTCAACACCTGACCATCGATCTCCGCTGACAATTTCGATGCACTTTCTTGCGCTGCCTTCAACATACCCCTCAAGAGCCGTCTATGATAATCGTATATAAGGAGGCTAAAGGGGACACGGACTCGAAAGAAACAGCAAATAATACGTGTGGTGAATGTAAGAATATAGAGAAATCCATATACCACCCAAGTATAAATCAACCAGGCAGTCAGAGAAAGGGGGGCATAGTAGGGACTGTCGTGACGGAAGATAGGCATCACAGTGATACATCCATATATGCCTATTGTCAGCCCTACCCACCAAACTACAACACGGAACACAGTATGGTCAATGTTGAATAAGAAAATGACCAGACCGGAAAGGAAAAGGAATAGCGATGTGTGCAGCAACGTCGGCAATGCTTCAACCGCCCATGGCAGATGAAGCTTTTCAATTCCATCTGCAAAGAATGCACGGATCCGAGCTCGCTTATGAGGACTGTATCGAGGTGGCTGTGTGATTGTGAGATATCGACGTGCCCATTGTTGTAACAATGTCGCCAGTAGAGCACATGTAAGACTCATTGCCAAGCTCAAAAACCACAGTGAGTTTACCCAGATCGCATATTTCGGTGGAGAGAATGGTGGTGGCTTAGTTGATGTGGCAAGAATCAATGAGCGAGATACATTAGGATCAGCAAGGAGTTCAAAGATCTTCTCAAGGTAGAACGCAGATGTATCCTGAGAATTTGGCCTCAAGTCCTGGATCGATACAGCGACCAATGCGGCGACGGCAGCAGAGAACAAACCAGTCTAGAGTGTTCAAGTATGTCGAAGCGAGGCGATATGAAAGCTAGTATTCGGACTCACAAAAATAAGGATGCCATCTGCATCCTTTTGCCAGCGATCTGTGATTTTATTGTCTTCTTCCTCTGTCATCTTGTTGTACATGTTGAAAATGTGCCCTGATCCATCAGAAAAGTTGGATTGTGCCTGGGGGGGTTGATTTTGCGCTGACTGAGGGACATCGGGGTTGCCACCTGTACAGCAGACAAGGATAAAGTTGAAAGGGGATGAAGCAGAATAGTAGTGACATACATGTGTCTAGCCTCTCACCAGGTATATCCTCTACACGGTTGGGTTCGAGAGGAGGGTTGGACATGGAAGATTTATAGAGTGAGAGACAATTTCAAGTTGTGCGTGATCCTGATGGTGCGAGTTCGCCAAATCGGGAATCGCCGGTTGGGCGTGCTTCTGTCTTCACCAGATAACGACCTTATTTTGAGCCTGCCCTCTGAGATCTGCCTCTGAGATCTGAGATCTGAGGCGCCATGTCTCGTTTTTGTCATCAACATGTTACTTGTGGTACAACAAGACCAGTAACGATTCAGGGCACAAACGTCCGATGCAAGCTCACTTCTCGTGCGATATCTAAGCCCCCATTCACATCACCATCTGAACCAGTTTCGTGGAATTCAAGCTCGGCCGGCTCAGCTTAGGTAGGTGCGAACAAGTTGGCGTTCGTCATTTCGAAGGTACAAATGTTGTCCTTATCAAGTTCAAATAAGATTGGCTCTTCTGGCAATGTGCGCCGTCGTCCGTAAAGGGCATGTACGGGACTGAAACCGAGGAAACTGACCTCGCTTGGGAGGAGTAGATACTTTGGAACGTCTTGACGGCCGCCTCTGATGCCATGGCCTTTTCCTCATTCCCATCCACTGCAAGAGAGAAGTAGATGGTGACTTTGAGACCGTCGCTAGAGCATAGCCTTAACGGGATCCCTGCTACTTCCTAACGATTCCAATCCTTCACTTGTCTGCTCGCCACATGGTCAAACATCTGGCTGGCGATGAGCAACTAACTTATCTGTCTGATGCTCCGAACATTTGTAGGGTACACAGCGCTGCCAGCGGAGTTATCCTTCGTGACCTTTGTTAGCATAATCGCCGTCATTAATTCAATCGGCGGACGCTTGACCTCCTTCACGTGCGTGTCTAGTTTGACCAGATGGGTTGCAGAGGATTGTCATACGTTAAAGGGAGGTGCCTCCAAGTAGCAAAAGGAAGTTTCTGCAGGTGCCAACTGACGTTTTCGTGGTCGGCTTGATGGCTCCCGCGGCTCTCCAGACAATCCAACGGTCATGTGACCCTCAGGCCCGCTTCTGAAGCTCTGAAGCCTTGGGCCGCAATCCTCGGTGTTGATGCATTGATGGCTCACTACGGGATTGATGTCATAACAGGGCCATATTTCACAGTAAGTGCAACATCTTGCAGGGTATAGGTCCTTGGATATCCCCTGCCCGTCCTGTGTTTGGGTTCAACAAGACTCTGACACACACCTTTCCATGTACTTGGGGTCCATATGTTTGTTACAGCTCCGTGGGCCGTGGCGAGTACAACTCCGGGTGGGTAACTTCGATTTTGGCCATCTTCTTACTGCGCTCTGGTTCGGAGTGCTTTTGAGCCATGCCGTTTCCCATTGCGGACCCTGTTCACAGGTTATGTGGCGTGTCCCCACGTCACCCTCCACTGCATTGGTGTCCAGATGTGGATATATATGTCCTCCGCGGCTATTTCTTTATTTTCACCCTTTTCATGCGCCGTAAACTCATTCCTGTTCTGGATCATCCTTACGGCTCTCCAACAGACCCACAAGGGATACGAAGAGAACTAGCTGGCCCTGTTGGCCGATTTGCAACCTTCCGTGGTTACCGCTAAATTCAAGCCGAATTCACCATGGTCTGCAATGACGATTGTGGGAGAACGGTTTTGGAACCCAATTAAGGGTGCTCTCGTAACGGGTCTATCACTGCGAGTACGTAGTCAAGGCTTTATTGTTTACAGGAACGAGGTCGCAGTCATCATGATACGATGGAGCTGAGTTCCGGGACGAAATGTTCACGCTGTAGGCACTCCGGGCTTTGCTCTTCGCGCTTGTTTATGGTAAAGTCATTGCACCTACATACACGATTGAGTTTGATCAAGGATGATGGTATATTGAAATTGAGTTGAGACGGAGGATGGGAACGGAACCCTCAGCTGAAAGCTTTCCCTACTCGCACGAGATTCATTCCACTTGGCGATCAAGTGCAGTAGCAGCTAGTTGTTCATTCAAGCTAGAAAAAAGCTAGAGCGTGTTCAAGGCGTTACATAAGAAGAGGAGGCAGGCACGGCGCTACAGCGCACACAAACAATGGACAACAAAACATGACGTGACATTGTGTGACCGATTGTCGGAAATCTTTGCCCCAATTGTGCCTTCCGTTCGAGGTTATCGGTCCCCGCTCCCCGTCGCACGGGCTTGCTTATGACATGGCAGTAACTTCCTCAGATCCGTGCGCAGATCGCTCGAGCAAGTCGCGATGGAATAAAAGGAGAGGAACAACAGGAGGCATGTTTATTTAACAGGAACAGGATCTGATTCCAATCAGCACGCCTGTAGGCCATCATCCAGGTCTAGGGCAGCCCGCAACTGCAGGACGTGCCAAGCGATGCTCGTGACACATCTTTGTTGGCGCTACTCAACATCAAATCAACTGATTGGACGTTCATTTCTGTTGGAACATCTCAAAATGCATCAACTCCAGTTTTACGCTTTTTTCCCCGTCCCGACATCAGCCCTATATCCCACCTAGCCTCCTTTCGTCTTTCTTCCCTTTATAAAAGCTAGTCAGAGGTTCATCTCTCACCTCTTTTTGTTCCCCTCCGCGGACGCAGGGATGTCCCTCGATGGCGTCCACGGGACTCTCTGTAATTCACAGCAGTACCAGCAATCCCTGATACATCTTAATAATTCCAATCCCTCCATCTCATGTCTGTCACACGGACAATCTATCGGCTTAGCAGTAAGCAACGTACCGATCTACTTTGAGCCCTTAACTCAACCCACCTATAGCTGACAGCCGAGGCATCCTTCCTCAGTCTTGCTTGTGTAGTTGTTGTTTTCATTTTAATCGGCGTATGTCCGACCCCTTTCTTGCCGATCCAGCCTGACAGAATGTTGCACAGAGGAATATCCTTCGTTATAGGAGGGTGCTCCCAAATGGTGACTGGAAGTTGTTGAGGGTACCCGCTGACATTTACATGGTCTGCTCCAAGTTGTACTGTTACCCTTCCAACTAACTGATCCGAGGCGTGACACAGCTCTCCCTTTTCTTTTTCGATATTCTGCAGGCTCTGGGC